>JAZHYW010003022.1:0-22781 GCA_037355805.1 Ixodes ricinus
TTGACATGATTAAAATAGCGCAACTTGACAAGGACAACAAAGAAGGCACACGTACAACAGGACTGGCGCTTACTTCCAACTAAGTTTATTTCATCATCCAGCCAAGCAATATATACCATCCCCAGCCAACATAAAAACACAAAAAACACAAAAAAGTTATACATCAAGATTATATGCATGCCACGCGCCTTTCTTTAGATAAAACCATTAAGAAAAAATAATTCTTTGTCAATGAGACTCACCGACGGCATGCTGACGCACTTGTCTCCCGCTTTTTTGATAAAAAACGCCTCGATAATTTCTCTCTCTGTCTTGTCCTTTGCTTTCTTTAGGAACTTCGTCAAATTCAAAAGCGGTTTGCACCCACATCGTTTAGCGTGCTCAGCAAGATGTCCACCCAAATTGCTTTTTACCGACAGATTATGTTCGCGTGCTCTCTCATTGAAACACCGACCCGTTTGTCCAATGTAGATGCGGCCACAGCTAAAAGGAATTTCATAAACAACCCCACTTGTGCAGTTAGTGTACATGACGGCATGTTTTTTTGCGCATTGATCACTTTTTTTCCTTGTAAGCATGGGACAGATCATGCCAAGCTTGCAGGGAGCCGAAAAAGGAGATTAATACCGTATCTACCAGCTATCTTTTTCAAATTATGCGATACCTTGTGCATATAAGGCACAACTTGCACTCTTTTTTTGTTGATCTGTTCTAGAGTACGTTTTTTATTCTGTGATCCTTTAAGTTTCTGTAATAGGCTCTCGCATACGCTGGATAGTAACATGTTAGGGTACCCTGCAGATTTTAACTTCCTAAACTGCTGATCGAAGGCGGTTGACATTTTGTGTTCGCAACTTTTTGTGAGGGCAGCCTGTAAGCAATTTGTAGCTATTCCTCTTTTTATAAGTTTGGAGTGGGCACTTTCGAATGACAAAAGACTTTTTTGGAACGTGGATTGTACATCCAGCACAAGTGTTGCCTAGAGAAATCAAGCTGTAAATCTAAAAACTGAATGCAATTCTGGTTTGCAAATTCGCAAGTGAACTTTAAACCTCCTGAGTGAACATTAAAAATGTCAATAATTTTTGAAGCAACATCAACTTCATTTGTCCCAGTCAAATCTCCTAAAACAACTAAAAAATCGTCAACGTATCGGTAAACCTTAAGCACATGAACATCTTTAAGAGACTGAGATACACGTTTATCCATTTCGCCCAGATAAATATCGCACAACACTGGGGCGACAGAGGACCCAATACATATACCATTTTTTTGTATAAAGAACTGGTCATTAAGGCTGACAGCTGTTGACTTAACATAGAATTCCAGGAGGGTTAGAAAGTTGTCACAGTTGATGCCAGCCGAATTTTGGAACTTGGTCCGCCCGGATTCCTCGATCTTGTCCCTTACAGCATTAAAGAGTCCATCATGTGGCACTGAATAATACAAGTCTTCTACATCAACTGAGAAGGCTGACCTGGCCGTTATAAGTCCGTCCTTGATGTCCTGTACTATCTCCATAGAGTTTTTTACAACAAAAGGATCATCACATGCCAACGTGTTCAGTTGACGCTGTAAATAACGGCTCACTTGAACTTGCCACGAATTCTTCTCTGATACTATTACCCGTAGAGGGCACTCTGGTTTGTGAGTCTTTCCGGAAAAGAACACTTCCAAAACACCACTTTCTGCTTTGTTAACAGCCTTTCGTAGGCTTTCCAGGTTCAGGTCCGTTAGCATCTTGAGTGCTGCTGTCTTCTGTTGCTTAGGCCGAAAGTTACTTGTCTTAAAATTCTTCTCTATTGCCGATTTTGCCTTGTCTTGAAACATGCCTTCAGGCATAACCACGAATCCGCCTTCCTTGTCCGCTTGTACAATTGTCAATCCACTCTGCTTTAAACAATTGACTACTTTCTGGAAGGGAGGTTTCCCTTTGGGTTTCAGACTTACTGTGCGACTCAAGCTGTCCACTCCGTCACCGATGACTCTCTCTCTGTCCTGTTCTCCAGCGCTTCCTGCAACACGATGAACCATGGCTAGTAGCTGGTGCCGACTGGTGGAAGGTTCGTAGCTGAACTTTGGGCCTTTTTCCAGGACCTTGTTGACGCTTTCCGGTAGTTGGACGTTCCCCAGGACGACAGTTTCGCCGAGAGGCTCGGCTTCGTCAGGAGGATTACGTGGGAGCACGAATAGAGCAACGCTGTGGAGCAAGGAGGGTTTTCGAAAGCAAAAGCGCAAAAGTACAAGATGGCGAGAATGAAAATCTTTGAAGCGCGGCCGATATGGTCGTGTGCAATCTGTTGACGAATTACAATTAGGCGAGCCGCGTTCAAACGTCAAGTGCAATTAAGTAGGTTGATAATGAGCCAGCATTGATCAGTGATGAAGAGCTGCTGTGCACGGTATAGTGTAAATCGTATAAGGACGAAAAAAAGACGTACCTTCCCCCCATCTTCCGTCGCTAGTAGACGCTGGATTAAGCTCGTTCCTAAACCGCGAGGGGCCGCAAGTATACAGACGTCAGAGTGAAAGAAGACGCTAATCCAGAGGCACATACGTCTTCACGCACATTGCACTCGCAAAACACATTCACACGGCGTCGATTCTTGGTCGGTATCCAAGCGTGCGAAGGCACAGAGACACCGCACTTCGGTGTGCCAAGTGAAGGTTTGAACTCGCCGCCAGACCCTTGCTTTCGACGAGTTGTGCCTTTTCCTGCGACACCGCACTTTCGTAAAATTTTCCACGTGTTAACAACGGCAAGTCTCAACAATACACAGAGTCTTAAAAAACTTCTTCGGCGAATGACGACGAACGAGTGGAAAACGTGTCTGCGCACGCTGGAAAACCGCAGCTCGAGGCTAGCAAAACCGCCAATCGTATCCCGAGCGAGTGAAGTCCGGTGGCTTCACTGCGCTGCAGCGAGCAAGTGGGGAAGCGCGATCCAGCAATTGTCATTGAGATCAGTGGTTTCGACTCTGTCGTCTGCTATCGCTGCTTGGTTCTAAACATCGTTCCCAGTAATTATATTTATGCTTCCGCCGTGTCATTCCTACGCAGTGACTAGAAGAAGGTTTCTACCTTCGAAAAATCGCTTTGCTTTCATATGTAACACCAATATTACGCTGCAGTGCAAGACATTTATGGTGGTCCGCGTGTTGAACGACGAAAACGACCTTCTCTCGTCCGCCATTTTGCCTGACCAGCGTGCCCCCTTATAGTTCGCTAAAATCGCAAAACCTACTCTGTCGCAAAAAAAAAAAAGCCTTGTGTCTGTTATGTTCGGATTCGCTTTATTTTTCTTTCTTTTTTTTAGATAGCCTGACGACGACGACGTTAACAGACGGCATGAGCTGAATAAACAGTCTGACATGGAACCCCGACTTGACTGGTCGTTAAGCTATAGCCGGTGACAGGTCAAGAACGAAGTGGAAGCTCCTCCCACCCCTTTCCACTTCAGCGGAGCGAACGGTGGAGAGGAGGTCGCCTCCTCTCCACTGTCTGCTCCACTAAAGTGGAAAGGGGTGGGAGGAGCTTCCACTTCATTCTTAACCTGTCACTGACTATAGGCTTTAACATACTTTTGGCGACGAGGATGGGATCGCCGAGGAACCGCAGCTACTGTCTTCACTGGCCGTACATTCGAACGGCTTCCTGGATCGCTGAGGCGCCATCTTAACTGCAAGCATGGCTGATGCTGACAGGCCGCCACCGAACTTTCTGGACAAGGCAGGGACGCCACCGATTCCTTGGAAAACATGGCTGCGGATGTTCGAGCGATTCATCTTGGCCACAGGTGCTCATGAATTTTCCGCCGAACGGCGCCAAGCAAAGCTGCTCAACTGCCTGGGAGTCGAAGGCCAGCGCATCTATGACTCTCTACCAGCTCCCGTTGGACCGGCGCCAGCAACGTCACCGGCGGGAGACGGTCAGCAAGCCCGACAAGCGTCTCGCGACGTGTATAGGAGACCCTCAGGGTCCTCGAGGCTGAATTTTCGCAGCCGGTCAACGAGACCCTGCAACAACTCCGGTTTCACATGAGAAAACAACAAGAAGGAGAATCTCTGCGCGACTTTCTCTCAGCCCTCCGAGCATTGGCCGTGCCGGCGAACTTCGGCGCCGACACCGAGGCCGTCATCCGCCGACAGTTCATGGTGGGTGCTGCGTCCGCAGAGATTCAAGAACGCTTGGTTCTCGACGCTGCGCTTCCCTTCAGTGTGGCCTTAGAGACCGTTCTAAATCTGGAGCGATCGCGTCGTGAAGTTCGAGAATGGGCGTCGGCTACAACGACTGCGTCGCCGACGACGCCAAGCGACGATTTCACCTGCCACGTGACAGAACGTGGTGAAAAAACATGGCGTCCATCCATGTCCAGTCAAGAAACGGCACGGCAACATCCGTGCTCATCGATGGCGTCATGCACGCACGAGCTTTGGCACTCGCGCCGTGACTCACCCGCTCGAGCTCCGACGCGACGTTCGTCACCCAGGCCAAGGAACGCGCGCGCCCCACGCTCGTTCACTGAAAACAACTGCGTGACCTGCGGCCGAAGCGGCGACCCTGGTTCTGAGGATGGCAGCCGGGAGCCAGGAAGATCGACGTATCGGCGATCGGTGCGGTTTGAATCGCCGCAGCGAAAGCCATCTCCGCGTCCACAGCCCTCTCCACGGCGCAACTACGGACACGGCAGGACCTGTACCAACTGCGGCTACGACGTGGAACGTTGCAGGGGTTACGACGTCTGCCCAGCCAGGGGACAGCCCTGCGACAATTGCGGCCGTCGTGGACACTTTGCTCGTGTTTGCAGAAGCCTGCGCCGATCCCTCCAGCGCCGGTCACATAACCATTGCGACCAGATCGTCAATGACGACTATGACGATGACGACGAGCCGTGGGAGGTGTCTCACGTCACTGGGCCGTCGCAGACCAAGCTGTACTTGAGCATCAAGGTGTTCGAGGCAACCGTGCAGTTCCTTCTTGATACAGGATCAGCCGTCTCCATTGTCGACAGCGCGGTGTTCATTCAACACTTCGCAAAGGCAGCGGAAGTCGTGCCACCACCTGTCAAGCTTCTGAACTTCTCCCGGCAGCCGATCAACATTCTGGGAGCCTTCAAGGCGCCGGTGATGTTCAGGGACCGTGCTGCATCAATCCTGTTCCACATCGCTGATCGTGGTACCTCGCTGCTGGGCATGGACGCTGTCATAGCCCTTGACATTCAGATGAGTGGTGCTACCCGGTCATGCTTTTATACTGACGCGGAGGGCTCCGTCGAACGACCGAGAAAGACAGGTGAAACGTCAACACTGGTCTCACTGGACGAGTCATCGAGTGCATTAAGGCAAGAGTGGTCAACAAGAGTACAAAACCAACTGCCGTCAGCACCGTCTGCGCCACAGGCTACAACTTCCGCGGTGCCTGCGCCAGCAAAACCAATCGCTACCACCTTCCTTGAGCCACTTCGAGCACCTCTTCAACCCGGGTCTTGGATGTGTCCAGGGAGTCGTCCACAAGGTAAACATCCGACCTTCTGTGATTCCTGTTCGACATCGGATGAGGCGTATCCCTTTAGCTGCGCGACAACCCGTTTCGGATGAAATTCGACGTCTGGAAGCAGCTGGAATCATCGAGCGGATAAACTCATCCGAGTGGGTTTCGCCAATTGTAGTGGTGCAGAAGAAGGATGGCTCCATTCGAATGTGCGTGGACCTGCGAGAAGCCAACAAGGCTGTCGTCATCGATAGTTTTCCTCTTCCGCATATAGAGGAACTACTGAATGCCTTACACGGCGCAAGACATTTTTCGAAGCTTGATCTTGCTGCCGCCTACCACCAACTGCCTCTTCACCCAGAGAGCCGAGACCTCACGGCGTTCATCACGCACGAGGGCCTCTTCCGGTTTAAGAGGGTGTGCTTTGGTCTGGCATCAGCGCCAGCAGCCTTCCAGCAGATGATGTCAAAGGTGCTCCACGGCTGTGAAGGTGTTTTGGTCTACCTTGACGACATTGTTGTTTTTGGGAGAACCAAGGAGGAGCACACAGACCGTCTGCGGGAAGTTCTGCGGCGAATCTCGGAGGCCGGACTTAAGCTCAACACAAGTGCGTCTTTGGTGTGTCGGAACTGTCGTTTTTGGGCCATAAAGTCAGCGCTCGAGGAATTGCACCGCTTCAACAGAAAGTGGATGCTCTCAACGCTGCCCCCATCCCCGCGGACATCACCCAACTCCGCTCCTTTCTGGGGATGGTGGAATATTACTCCCGCTTTGTGCCTGGCTTGGCATCTGAAGTCGAGCCTCTTCGAAGGTTCCTGCGGAAGGACACACCATTCATCTGGGACAACGAGGCGGACCGAAGCTTCAACCGAGTAAAATCGTTGCTGTCATCTGGCAAGACGCTGAAGATGTTCGACCCAGCGTTACCTACCGTCGTAGCTACAGACGCATCGGCCTACGGAATTGGGGCTGTCTTGCAGCAGCGCCATCAGGACGGTATCTTCACGGTCGCATTCGCCTCTAGAACGTTGACGCCGACGGAGCGACGGTACTCGGTTAGAGAGAAAGAAGCGCTAGCATGCCTGTGGGCATGCGAGAAATGGCATGTCTACTTGTGGGGCCGTCATTTCACTCTTCGCACGGATCACCAAGCGCTTGTGTCACTGCTTTCCACTGGGGGAGCAGGACATCGCCTGCTACGGATCACACGTTGGTCCCATCGCCTGCTGAAGTACAACTTCACGGTGGAATACCAGCGAGGAGCGGAGAATGGGGTAGCTGATGCCCTGTCCCGCCTGCCCATGCCGACCAATGATGGAGGAATGGACTTCGACGACGAGATCATCTCCTTCGTCGCTCTGGACGACGAGTGCATCACGAAACAACAGCTGCAACAGGAGACGGCGGATGACCCACTGCTCACCGCTGTCATGGGCTATGTAACCTCAGATTGGCCCCCATGGAACAGTTTATCTTCAGATGAGACGATTTTCTACGACCTGAAAGAGGCTCTCTCAGTCAATGACGGGCTCCTGCTCCGTGGTGACCAGTTCGTCATCCCCACAACTATGCGCCACGCGGTAATCTCACGAGCACATGAAGGACACACTGGCATCGTGAAGACGCAGGCACGCCTTCGAGAGCTCTACTGGTGGCCCCGAATGAATGCAGAAGTACGCGCTGCGGTCTCCGCCTGCAAGGTCTGCAGTAGCTCGGACAAGACTGCAAAGACGTCACCGACTCCTCTACAGCCAGTGCCCTTGCCAGAGCGACCTTGGTCTAAGGTGGGCATTGACATTGTGGGTCCGTTTGAGCGGGCGGAACCAGCTTGTCGCTTCGTCATTACGCTCGTTGACTACTTTTCGAAGTGGCCAGAAGTCCAGTTCTGCCCAAATGTCACTACGGGAAGGGTGACGGATTTTCTGCGAGCCATCTTCGCCAGAGAAGGGTACCCAGACAGTATCGTAAGTGACAATGGGCCCCAGTTTGTGTCGGCCGAATTCGAGCAGTTTCTTCAAGTTCGCGGTATAAAGCACCACCTGGTTTCTGCTTACTACCCGCAGTCCAACGGGCAGGTCGAACGCTTCAACCGTACACTGAAGGGCTTCCTTCAGTGTGCCGCCATTGAACGAAGTAACATCCGCTCTTCACTCGTCGACTACTTGATGATATACCGCTGCACGCCCCATGCCACCACTGGACTATCTCCTGCCCTCCTGCTGCACGGACGCAAGCCACGGACCCGGCTCAACATCCTCGGGCTGTCGTCGGCGCAGTTCCTGCAAAACACTTTCGAGGAGCTGCAACGGCTGCGTCAACGAGTACAGCAGAAGCAGGAATACACCAAAAGGTACACAGACCAGCGTCGAGCAGCGAAGACCCCGAGATTCTGTGTTGGAGACTGGGTTCGAGTGAAGCGACCAGGAAAAGTCCCCAAAGGAGAGCCGACCTTTGGACCACCACAGCGCATCAGGAAGCGCGTAGGTCGGTGGACGTTCCGATTGGAAGACGGTCGAGTATGGAACGCCTCAAAACTCGCAGCAGCCTCGAAGACCAACCACCAGAGCCAGAGGCAAAACACATCGACCCCTGCTAAGAGCAGTCGGTTCTCGAGAGTTGCTGTTTCCCCTGCTAGCGTCAGCCACAGGCACCATAACTGGCAGCCACAACAGCCTAGGTGGAACGGACAGCAACAAACTGGATCTCTAACGCCTGTGTGCAGTCCAGCCTTAGACTCACCACCAAGAAAGGGGTTTCGACCGCTCATCCTACGCCTATGCCTCTGAGGCGCTCCGGACGTGATCGTCGGCCACCAGAGCGCTATGGGAACTATGCCGCACGATGAACTGAACTGCTTTTCTTTTCGTCATTTTGCTTGAGAAGTAGTAACTTAATTTAGGAAAAAAAAGTGTTGAAACTGATTGTCTTGAACAGAACAGTGGATCTCGGTGATCGGAAGTAACTGTGCAAAGCGATGACTTGTGTTTTGTGTTGTGCGTCGTGTGTGTGTGTTTTGTTTTTCTTTATTTCTTTTTCTTTGTTCTTGGCATTTTTCGTTCTTTTTTAACCCTAAAAAATAGAGGAGGAGAAAATGTTATGTGCTTATTCCTCCAGCTTACTCCACTAACAAAAAAAAAAAAAAAAAACAAGGGAGGGGAAAATGTTATGTTCTGATTCGCTTTATTTTCTTTCTCTTTTTTTTAGATAGTCTAACGACGACGACGTTAACAGACGGCACGAGCTGAGTAAACAGTCTGACATGGAACCCCGACTTGACTGGTCATTACCTAGGCTACCTTAAAGGTGTACGGAAACGAAATTTTAGCGCCGATCTTTTTGCATAAATATGGGCTAGGGAGAGGCACCACCTCGGAAATATCAATATCGCGCTGTAAAACACAGGAGAACTAATTTTAAACCTAATTAAACGATTTCAAATTCACATCTGGTGGATGGTGGAAGTTCTCGTGACATCACTTGTGGCATAGGAGCAGCGCCGTTCTGCGGAAATACGGCGTGCCGGCAGAATTAGCCTAGGCCTGAACGCGTTTGCAAAGCCTTGGCGGAGAAAGCCAAAGCGTAGTTGGCCACAGTGAGCTTGTTCTCGTTGCGGCTCTTTGCACGACACGACGCGAGGACGCTTCTGGCACGGCCGGTATTAGTTGCTGCGAGTCGCGAGCTGCGAGCCGACGTTAAAAAAGATACGTTTGAACTACGAGAGTGTCAGCAAGAGCCACGCAAATACCTGTTCACACTCGGAGCGGACGCGCGCGTTGGATCGAAGTGCTTGATTCGCTCTGTTAGACCGCGTTTCGATAAGCGCTTCTGGACCGATCTTTTACGATTGCAACTCGATACCGACGTGACACTCGGCAAAGAAAGGTTGGACCGACATCGCGTAGCTCCCACGAACTGCTATAGCTCGACAGTGACGTAGCGTCGTGTCAGAATAAAAATGGCATACTAATAACAAAGTGTACATACCGTGTTGCGAAGGTAATCCGTATGGCGTTTATTTGAGCTCTATATCACACAAAACAAGGAGATAGAATCAATGAGAGTTCCTTTTCGACGACAGCGTTCGTCACCGCTGCCTCGGAAAACAAGGAGATCGAGATGACAAGGGGAAAAGATTGACCTCTGAAATTTAGTTCAGGGATCAAACTATTCATCCGGGAAGGGTCCACAAGGGTCGCGCGGGCATATTCCACTCAGCAGGCCAGCCGGTCGTGGGCAGACGGTCTTGGCCAAGGACCGCCGGAGCAACGGTGCGCCGAGTCGATGTTGCTGCTAGGCCTACTATATTCTGCCGAGCTCGCTTGGTCGGTGGAATCGTGGCCGTTGTAGCTCTTCTCGGGTGTTTGTGGATCCAGCGTTCTTGTTCGTCGTGGTCTGTTTCAAGTACTCCTTCCTTTTTTCTTGCTGGTTGAAGTCGGGACGCGCGAGAAGAGCACGTAGAAAAATAAATGTCCGTTGGTCGTCGCGACCAAGTAACTGAGCGACGCTGTCGGCCATGTTGATTTGATCGTAAAAGTGCGTAAGACAGCTTCGGAGCTGTCGTAGCTGATTCTGTCGTAACCTGCGCAAAAGTTACGACAATTTCGTTTCGAGAATACGGGTTTTCTTTCAAATTTGTCGTACGCACTTTTTTCGTCGTAAGTTCGCTTTGAGAATCCGGCCTCAGAGCTGGTTTTGTCAGTGGTGCCGTGGTTGCCGACTTGCCGTGGTGCAGCGTGCGCGCAGCCCTTGCACATCTCAAACGGCCACGTTGTCACAGGTCGTAAATCGTCGACGCGCCACCAAGTGGCAACGCTCGTAACCACAACATCCACGCCGTAGCCTTTCCCGTCTGGCACAAGTGACGTCACGAATGCGCCGAATATCCCAAGACGCATCGCGCTCTCCGATGGCTGATTTTCGAGCGCGCGCCCAATCGGGCCCCTCAGGGTGAAAAATATAGCCATCCGTTCAAAATACAAACGCGCGATTATGATTTACGGATATCATTGATCATATTAAACCTATTTCTGACCATAATAGGTGTATTTCAAGTTTCGCTTCAGTATCCCATTAACAGTGCCGTTTTGGTCTTGGGCCAGGGGACTATTTAGGAAAATGATTGAAGTCCTGGATAATTAGACTGCTAATTATCTTTGCGTAATTAACTTTTTTATGTTGGGTTTAAGGGCATGGTTTCAATTAGAAAATTGCTCAGCATCATCAAAAAACACTAAATCAACAAATTGCAGAACGATAGAAGGCACGCGAAGCATTTTACGGCTTTCTGAAAAACCGCACAAATTTGGTGGGTTTTTAAGTTTCGGTTTGCTATCGGAGCGCATCTCGGCCCGGTGGTACCGCGCCCCGTGGAGAGATAGTGCAACTAGAGCACTATATAGCTCCTACGAAGCAGAGTAGCGCAATCCTTTGATCCGCGTGTTTTGCCGACAACAAGGCCGACAGAGCAGCTCGGCGTGAGTCACGTGGTACTCAGGGTTCTAGGAGGCGGCCCGCCCTATGGGAGAATACATGGAGCTCGACGCAACACGGCTGATATAAAATATAAATGTCGAGCTCACACTTTTCAAAACTAGTCTGTCGCGAAGTTAGTAAAACACTAAACACTTTATCAAAGTTTTAATAATATCGGATGTGTGTGCAAATTTTGAGAAGGTAATTTCCAAGGCAATGGCGTTATGCAGCAGACGATTTTCGCACGCAGCGGAGATGGGCTTTTGGGTTGGCTGGAGCGGGTCACGTGTATGCTGTGACGTCGCCGCGTTGTCTGCTGCATAATGCCGCTCATACAATTAAAAAAATTACGTCCTTACATGGCACACAACTCAGCGCAAATTATTCAAAATGTTTCTTTATTGTGTCAAAAACTATTGTCGTTCCGTATATCTACACAATGTTGAAGAAACAACGATTTTCTCACGTTCCCCATGCATTTCTGACCGGAGTTGGAACCTCCGGATGTTCGCCGCTAGTCGCCGAGAGACGGCGTTCTATGATTGCGCTGCTCTAAAGTTCCTATATTGGCTCCCCAGGAGAGCCTGTATGGGCTCCCGTAGGGAGCTATACAGGAACTTTACGCTACTCTGCTCCGAAGGAGCTATATAGTGCTCTAGTGCAACAAGCCTCTGCTGCGTCACGCGATGACAGCGCAGCAGAGGTTGCATCAAGGAGGATAGAAGGGTAGGAGAGGGCATGACGCCAGCCGCGTAGCCTCCACACGCCATGCTCCCCTGACGCCTCGCCTCTTTCTAATTTTCCTCCTTATTCTCCTCACTTATCATGCCAACGTGACCACATCACGTGACCGTAGGTAGCCTTCGTCAAGCCTTTGATCTGATAAAACCTACCGGACGGACGCGCGCAAGCCTGCAAAGAATCCTACAATCAACCATCCATCTCACAGGTGACATGTCACGCGCACCAATTGCCAGAGAGATCTACGGTCACGTTGGCCACAACATCGTTTAAACTTTTTATGACTAGGCTTCACCAATATTGCAACGTGCCCTTCCTGGTACTTATAACCTCCTTGGGTTGCATGCACTATCTCTCCACGGGGCGCGGTGCCGCCGGGGCCGAGATGCGCTCCGATAGCAAACCAAACTTAAAACCCGTCGAATTTGTACGGTTTTTCAAAAAGCCGTAAAATGCTTCGCGTACCTTCAATCGTTCTGCAATTTGTTGATTTAGTGTTTTTTGATGATGCTGAGCAATTTTCTCATTGAAACCATGCCCTTAAACCCAATATCAAAAATGATAATTACGCAAAAATAATTAACAATCATTTGGATTCAGGCAACGAGGTGCAGTCGTATTTTTTATTTTGCCGCAGTTTTTTATATTTCGAGGCGCATGTTCCAAGAAGCACAATCTTTTTATTTTAATGTCCTGATATGTTTAGTTTCTGAGAAAAGAAAATCTCAAAGAAGCGGAAAGAACGACGAGGTTTTCACGATGGTCGTGTGTGGCGTTTTTGAATCCCTCTCAATCTCAAAGTATTCAAAAGAGAGTGTCTATATTTTTTTAGTGTGATATATATGCAAGGAAGTAAACCGACATTATTTATTATTCGTCGCTCCAATCTTTCTAAAAATCCCCAAACATCTGGTTCTCGAGATGTCTCCAGAGGACTGTTGCAGACGATGAACGCATGACGAATGCACACGGAATGGCTGAAGTATGCTGTCTGCAAAAGCCTGCAATCGTTTGCACAATGATAAGATTTTAGATTTGTATTTTCTTGCAACTCCCCGTGCGATACCGGATTCTGCCTGACAAAAATCATCACACGCATGGAGATCTGTTAAAATACTGCGAGAAAAGGACCTGTGCTAGCGCGTTAATGCATGAGCGCGTTATGCAAAATGTATAATGCGCACAATGCGCGTTAAGTGCATTTTGCACTTAACGCGCATTGTGATTAAAGAGCAATTGTTTTTACTCTAACATGAGCGGTTCGAGATTTAAAAACCTCGTTCTTCAGGCTCACAATATGGGTGTGTTTTTCGTACCTGCCTTGAAAATATCGTATGATTCTTCAGTTTAAAAGGGAGACTGACACCCACCAATTTTGTTTTTTGCCAGGCGATTTATTACGGTGTTAGAAGACTACGCAGTCAATATTTTGCTAAAGTGTCACGAACATTTTTATTTAAGTAAAAAAAAATAAACGTTAGAAATCGAAATTGAAACAGGACTGAGAGGAAGAAGAAATATAGAGGAGAAGAAAGTTACCGAAAATCACGTGGCTCTGCAACTTCTTTTCTTTAATCAACGTATGTGCAGTTTTTAGAAGCCAGAGATATCAGAAATCATATAAGAAACACGGATGGTATATAAGCATCGTTTCATGTAATAAAATCAGTTGTTAGTAGCGCACTGTGGTGTCGTATTCTCGTCTTTTGTACTTGTTTTTGAGCGCTAAAATGTGTTCCAAGAACAAAAAATGGGTATCGTATTTCTTTTCTATTTTTCATATTGTGTGTGCCTTCGATGACCTACGACTTTGACTAAATTTGGTGGTTGTGTCTGAACCTCAGAAAACGGCCCGTGATCACGGTGAAGAGAGTGAGCGCGACTCAAACCTGCCAGTTCTCGATCGGCAATTTTCGGGCGGAAAGAAGCCGAATTTTGAGCCGAAAATTGTGTTCGTGGTAGATGGGCTCTCATATGTCACGTACAAATAAAAACCTTGGCGAGCATAAATACCCTGTCAGTGTCCCTTCAAGTAAGACCCCAGCGTGGATGACTGAGAAGGAACGTTTATCCGTGCCTCTAGAACAGGGACCCTACGTTGCGCTTTTGGACTCCCAGGGCGGCCGGGAGAGGGAAGTGACGTCGACAACGCTCCTTGGATGTTGATTGGTGGAGTCGCTGATGACGAATTTCTGCGATGTCGTCACGGCGTCAGAAGGTGAGTTTCCGCGATGCGTGGTGTTGCTAAGATACGTTCATTCACAACTACGTCACGTCCTTCTCCCTAGTCGCGGTGGGAGTCCATAAAGCGCAACATAGGGCCCCAGGGGTCTCAGACTCATGTGATTGGGGAGGCCAGAAAACCCAACCCCAAAATGTCGAAGGCCAACATCCCCAAGTAGCTCCCCATGTTGTGCGAACATTCCCTGGATGTTATCAATGTTGAAGGAATGTTAAAATACCATTCGGAACCTTCTAGGAAAATTCGTATGCGAACATTCCTACTGGGTAAGCTGCTCAACATCCTAGGAACGTTCGTTGGCGAACATTCGTATGCACAATGTCTTCGGAATGTATCCTTTCGAACATTCATATGCGCCATGGGCGTGTTCCAGCCGGGGGGGGGGGGGGAAGGGGGCGCTTGCTCCGCGTTCTCAGTGCCCGTGGGGCAAGGCGCGTGTTTTGCGTCTCCTCTCCTCCCCCCCCCCCTTGGTACGACTCGTTATTTTTTCAGTACAGCATCGGTGACGTGCTTTGCGTTGCCATATTTCAAGTAACGATGAGAATTGAGTTCACGCCACAGACCTGTCGTTTCTTCCCAAAGCTTCAAAATTTACACCTGAAGTTTCTGGCGTTTTTAGGCGCCTCAGCTGCGTGAATTCTTTTGTTTTCTGCCTTTTTCTTTGCGTTTTCTTCTGGTGAGTATTTAGGCGAAAGCATAAAAAGATAAAATAATTATGTGCAGTTTCTGCACGAACATAACGTTTGCTGCAATATGGCTCTTTTGCATACCTGTACCGTCAAGACAATAAAACCCGTTATTCATAATTTAAGAAAAAAACCGCAAAAGTAATGGGCGTTACTTTTTATCGGTAGCAGTAACATTAACGCGTTCATTTTATTTTAAAGATAAGGTAGCTCGGTAAAGCGTTCCTTTTATTTGTAATAGGTAACGCATTTTGTTACATTTTTTTCGGTAAGGCCTATACAAGATTGGAGCCAAGCATGATAACCGCTAGAGCCACGAGCGCTCTTGCCTACTTGGCCAGCTGCGCCCGCGGCAATATTGTTGAATAAGCATCGTAGCGGTCACAGTCTACACACATGACGTCGTGTGATTGTCATGCAATTTTATTACCTGCTGTTTTTGCTTAATTACAATAACGCGATGCCGCAGGTATTCCCTGTTAACAGAATTGAACAGGAAATTTATATTGTCGCAATTTGGCAAAAGCTGCTTGCAGCAAACATCTCGCTTCGAACGTCAATACTAGATTAACCGGCTGCTTTTTTATAATCAAAATCAATATTTTGCGGAACGCATTTATTATCTCGTTGTTTCTATACTACATTGCAAATAGAAATCTCTACTGGCGGGGTTATCAATTTTGTTTGTGTGTCATGCTTTGTTATATTTTAATTATCTCCACATGAAACATCTTGTCTTCTTTGCTTGATTTGTGCGCCATAAAAAAGAGAATCGTGAAATGTCAAATCCATAATTTTGAAAACCTGCTTCTTCCGATGGTTTTGGTATAGGCTGCATGCAAATGGATGGGGCAGTTGCAGACTAAATTCAACAGGATAATTTTGACTGGAGGGTTTTATTAGCTTTTGATTTAAATGCATTTCCTAGTGAGGCCCTGCTAGTCGTTCATTTGTTTTCTGGTGATTTAAATTCTTGACAAAAAAGATGAACCGCATCTCCACGTGGTGAATGATGTTGATTGGGGCGAAGCTCTGGTGGTGCTGATGATACTGATTTTATTGTTCATAGGTAGTGCTGATGGTGCTGATTTTTTTATTGCTCATAGGTAGTGCTGAGTTCCGGGTTGCGTTTCGACTTCATTATTACTGCTTTATGGTCGGTGAAATGCAGAGCCAGTGGTTCTTCTAGCGGATCAGCTTGGATCCGCTAGAAGCCGTGGAACCGCATCTCCACCGCTGAAGTCAACGGTCCATGTCAGAAAGAGAATGTGTGGTATGGAACGTGGTTATATACGCATTTGAGCATTTGACCGCAGCGCCCTCTCGTTTATAAACGTTGAGCCAATGCATGCAAAGTTTAACGCGATTATATACGCCTTTGACCGCAGCGCCCTCTCCTGTATAGACGTTGAGCGGCTACATGCAACGTTTCATCCATGACAGAAACCCCAGCTCTTGAGTTACTACCACATCTCAGAGCCCCCTACTTGTCCCGCAGTCATGGCCTAGTGATTAAGGCGATGAACTAGAAATCCATTTTGGGTCTCCCCGCGCAGGTTCGAATCCTGCCGACTGCGCATACAGTTTTTTCTTTTTATGTGAGCACGGACGCCGACCCGACGGTCAGCCGGATCGACGGACGGACGGACGGACAAGGCTAGACCCTAAGGAGCTTCGCACCTAATACATAAGTGAATAAATAACTAATGACTTGGCGGTTTACTTTAGCCGCTGTCACATCTGCTCAAACATCATACAAAGGAAATTGCGGTCGATGCAGAAATGCCGACATAAGTAACGACGGACACGCATACAGAACAGCTCTGAAGACTGTCTGGCTTCGTATATATCGATGCGTCGAACCTGACTGCAGGCAGAACTTGCATGGTCAATGTGATAGGGTAATTCTACAGGTAGAAAGACACGCACCGAGCAGTGTTTACCAGAGGTCGGCATTTTAGGTCGCCCTCACTCACCCTCACCCTCACAGCCACACTCACGTCAGCCCCTCACTCACCCTCACCCTCACAGCTACACTCACCCTCAGCCCCTCACTCACCCTCACACTCACACTCACACTCACCTTCAGCCCTTCACTCACCCTCACGCCCCTCACGCACTCACCGCCCTCACGGCACTCACACCCCTCACGCACTCACGGTCCTCACAGCCCTCACAGCCCTCACGCCCCTCACGCACTCATGGCCCTCACGCCCCTCACGCACTCACCGCCCTCACGGCCCTCACACCCCTCACGCCCTCACAGCCCTCACGCCCCTCACGCACTCATGGCCCTCACGCCCCTCACGCCCCTCACGCACTCATGGCCCTCACGCCCCTCACGCACTCACCGCCCTCACGGCCCTCACGCACTCACGGCCTTCACAGCCCTCACGGCCCTCACTCACCCTCACACTCATGAATTTTCCTGGTTCAGAAACTCACTCACCTTCACCTCACCTGTGAGGATGAGGGTGAGTGAGGGTGAGTGAGTGCCCTCATGAGTGAGGTTTGCCAAGGTATGATTGTAGGAAGCAGGCCCTGCCGTCTTCGTTGGCGGCGGCTCCAGCGCTCCTCGGGGTCTTTGGAAGGGTGTCAGCCACGTCGGGTCCCCGTGCCGGGAGCGGTGTCGTGAAGCCTCGCTCGCCAGCTCGTGGGTCCGCTCGTTGCCGGGGTGCCCATCGTGTCCCAGGATCCATCGTATCGTTACGGCGGTCCCGTCGTCTCTTTGTAGGGCCGTGCAAGTATTCTTGATGGCGTGCGCGGCGCTGTTTCGTTGGCGGACCGATAAGGCGCTTAAGGGCCTCGGTGTAAAGCCCCTCGATATGCTTTTTGTTACCAGTGAATATCATATAGGGACTTCACCTCAGTGCAGTCTGTGAACAGGGGGATTTGTATATTTTTCAGCAGATATTTCTACAGCTCTGATAGCGATACGCGCTACATCGACAACCGACAACTGTGTTTGCGCCCGCATCCTATCGTTATCGGAGTGCGAACACAATCTGCTGAAACCCTGTACTGTCAAGAGTATACTATTATAAAACTATCAATAGTATGCGATCGTTGGTTGACTGTCGGTACATATGTATAAACTATCAATACATCCGGAGCCGAGTACCGTAAAAACTATCGATGACACTATCGATGGTCGACTACCGCAAAAATATCGATTGCGTGCTATCGGTACTCGATTATTGAAAACTATTGATACTGTACCATTGAAAATAGATTTGAGTAACGTTGGTAATAGTAATTGAAAATGTCAAATATTTCCGGGGTTGCCTTTGGCAACCCAGGAAATATTCCAAAGCTCATAAGAATTCACGACGGGAGCCTTCAGCAGGCTTATCAAGAGGGTTTTCACTTTTCGTTCAACTTCAGCACGCTGTATAAAAAAAAAAAATATCATTTATTTTTATTTTCTTGCGTTGCGTTTTCTTTACACTCTTCTTTTAGCCAGAATACATTCCGTTAAAAGTATTTGCCTTGGTTTTGAGTTTTAAGCGTCTAAAAATGCTAAAAAAGAGCAAATGCCGATGGTGGGATTTGACGATTTTCGTGTGTGGCGTTTTTGAACCACTCTCAATCTCAAAGTATTCAAAAGAGAGTTTCGATATTTTTTTGAAAGAAGTTTCGATATTTTTTTGTTGTGATATATATGCAAGTCAGTAAAACGACATTCCATCTACTATTTATTATTCGTCGATCCAATCTTTGTAAAAATCCCCAAACATGCCTCCGCGAACAACTGTGACCTAAACTGCGGATTTTTTTGTTAGTCGACTATGTTTAGTTTTGTTTTTAAAATAATACCACGTGTAGAACATTTCATTGCCTTTCATATTATGTAAAGGTTGTGTCTTAATCACGTACGAGTACTGAAAAATAAATTATGAAACAGAGGAGGTTTTCACTTTTCGTTCAATTTCAGCACGCTGTATAAAAAAACATTTTTAATATTTTTCTTTTGTTTTTTGCTTCGCGTTTTTTTACACCCTTATTTTACCCAGAATACATTCCGTTAGAGGTATATGCACTGGTTTTGAGTTTTAAGCCTTTAAATATGCTGAAAAATGATTTGGTTCTGTTATCAACATGAATTTAGCATTAAAAATATAAAATTTCGCATTTAAAAATCTAGGTTTCCAATAGGGAGCGTATTTTACTCTAATGTTTTACAATATTATACTTTGATATTTCTAACGTAGTATAGATTATGTAGCGCATAGGGTTTAGGCTTGAGGCCCCTCCAATCATGGCACCGGCAGAAATTGTCTGAAAACCCGCTCCCGGCAGTTGCGATTTTATAGTGTTTAGACGTTTGGAATTGCAAACTTGTTATTATACGCCTAACGACATTCATGTTTTTTATATGAGTATTTATTCAACGTCCCTTAGATTATTATAATAAAGAATAAAATATACAGCTATAACCCATAAACCCACCATCAACATTTGCTCTTTTTAGCACATTTAGAGGCTTAAAACTCAAAACTAGTGCATATAACTCTAACAGAATGTATTCTGGCTAAAAGAAAAGTGTAAAAAACGCAACGCAAAAAAAAATTTAAAAAAGTTTTTTTTTACTTTTTTTTTACAGCGTGCTGAAATTGAACAAAAAGTGAAAACCTTCTCTGTTTCATAATTTATTTCTCAGTACTCGTACGTGATTAAGGCACAAACTTTACATAATGTGGAAGGCAATGAAAGGTTCTACACGTAGTATTATATTAAAAACAAAACTAAACATAGTCCACTAAAAAAAAATCCGCAGTTTAGGTCACAGTTGTTCGCGGAGGCATGTTTGGGGATTTTTACGAAGATTGGATCGACGAATAATAAATAGTAGATGGAATGTCGTTTTACTGACTTGCATATATATCACAATAAAAAATATCGAAACTCTCTTTTGAATACTTTGACATTGAGAGTGGTTCAAAAACGCCACACACGAAAATCGTCAAATCCCACCATCGGCATTTGCTCTTTTTTAGCATTTTTAGAGGCTTAAAACTCAAAACCAAGGCAAATACTATTAACGGAATGTATTCTGGCTAAAAAAAGGTGTAAAGAAAACGCAACGCAAAAAAAAAAAAAATTAAAAATGTTTTTTTTTTTATACAGCGTGCTGAAGTTGAACGAAAAGTGAAAACCCTCTCTGTTTCATAATTTATATCTCAGTACTCGTACATGATAAAAACACAAACTTTGCTTAATTTGGAAGGCAATGAAGGGTTCTACACGTGGTAATATTTTAAAAGCGATACTAAACATAGTCGACTCAAAATAAAATCCGCAATTTAGGTCACAGTTGTTCGCGGAGGCATGTTTGGGGATTTTTACAAAAATTGGAGCGACGAATAATAAATAGCAGTTATAATGTCGGCTTACCTACATGCCTATATATCACACTAAAAAATATAGACGTTCTCTTTTGAATACTTTGAGATTGAGAGTGATTCAAATACGCCACACACGACAATCGTCAAAACCTCGTAGTTCTTTCCCGCTTCTTTGAGATTTTTTTTTCTCAGGAACTAATCATGTCAGGACATGAAAATAAAAAGGATTGTTCTTCTAGGAACATGCTCCACAAAATATAAAAATTTGAAGCAAAATAAAAAATACGACTGCCACTCGTTGCCTGAATCCAAATGAAACCGCCCATATATATATATATGCTCAGAATTGTATAATGTGCTAGAGTGATATGATTTATTTTATAAAGGATTGTTGTGAAATTTTGAGAGAAATAAAAGATTGCGAGTGCATACCTCACTGGTTGAGTCTAAATGAAACCGTGCGTGTGTCTCGCCGCTAGAGCTCAACGTTGTTTCTGCTGTAGCTGGGCACTGTTGGATAACTGCGAACTAAGTACTACTCCCCAACGTTTATAGACCTGAAACATTACTTTGGAACGCACGTCCCTTCTCTGGTGCCGATTCAATTGTCCTAATCTCGGGTTAACTAAAACTTAGTACCGAGCGTTGTTTACCGTTTGACCTTACACGTAATTCAACAATATCAATACATACCTGGAATTTCTAATTCGCCATTGATCTTGTCGGCAGCACCATTAGCAAATGTATACATGTCTTTGAATAGCTTTTTTTCTTAGCATAATACATTTTATAAATGCAACGTACAGCTACTAGTGACAGGGTTCAAAAAACTCGAAGAACGCCAGCTTGCCTACAGCCTTACACGCTTTCCGCTTATGCATGTGCTCATGTCTACTACATTCAATTGCTCTTTCGTGTGCTGATATCTCAATTAGGTTTTAATCATTTTTTATCTATTTTTGCGTGACTTTTCGATTCATAATAAGCCAATTTATTGGTGCACTGTCGTCTTGTGCAATAGAACTACAAGAAAAAAAATTAACGTGCCAGATGTTTTTGAAGATAATTCCTGGCTGTGGACAAATCGCAGTGCAGCTGATTTGTATCACGAGTGACTTAAGCTTGCAATCCATAAATTCATAAAATTCATAATTACGAATGGTCACAGTGTTTGAGGGAAGTTAAAACACCACTTCTATAATTTTTAGTTACGAGCTAGCGGGTTTTCACAAGAAATTCCGGCTTTTCTGCAAGCGCTAATTTTGGCATTAGTGCTTCTGAGGGGATACGGAGTCTACTCATCGACAGGTGACCCTCTGCCGGAAGCGAAAGGTGCGCATACAAAGGCCCAGCACTCCGAAACCTTTTGTTTCCAGCAAACGTAGTGCGTACGGACCGAATGACTGACATAATAAATATCGGTCGATTACATGAAGCAAATATGATTTTTCAGCAGTGCTCTTTAACGAAATAAACAGTGAACTGATCGCCCAATTCTTCAATGCAAAGAAATAATGAAATCAAGTTTCATATTGTGTTACCGGATAGAGTGTACTAGTGCTCAAAATCAACCAATATCAACATGATGTTTTGAGGATATTTGTCCAGAAAGTCGTGCTTGTGTACTTTTTTTCTTTCGAACAGCCTATACAATTAGAACAAAAGAGTAGAGGCTAAGGGCGACTGCTCGCAGTTCACTTGCGTTTGCATGCGCCGTCTGCAAAGATTTCTAAAGTCAGAGCGCTTCAAGCAGTAACTTCTACTATAGAGCACAGCGCCCGTTTTTCATCCGCCGTCAACCAGCAAAACGCCACCCGTTCACCGGCGACTCGCTGTCTGAAGCGGCGAGCGAGCGAACTCTTAATCATTCCGACCCAGCTTCCTTTTTTCTCAAACATAACAAAGAAAACGGCCAACCTAACGCTAGTTGCGCAAACCGCGCTATCAAATATCGCCAAGCAGTGAGCCTTAGCTCGCACAAACTCCTTCTTTCTTACCCGTTACCCAATAACCAAACCGCAGCAAGCATCCGCGCGGCGAAATTTTTGCGAGGCGAGCGTCGATCTTACTTTCCGGGAGATGCCGCGAGAGGCCCCAAGGGCCAATACCCGCGCGACCACTCACTAATTATCTACGCCTTCAAGCGAAATCAGGCCTCACAGAGAACTCATCGTCTCGCAAAAGCCCCACATGCAAATGGAAGCGCTTCATTTGAGCTCAGATCCCTGACGAACTGATGCCTTTTACTCTCCCCACCGCCCTCACGGTCCTTACACCCCTCACGCACTCATAGTACTCACGCGCCTCACCGCCCTCCACGCACGTATGCCCTTCACGCACTACTAGCCTCACACTCCTCACGGTCCTCACGCCCCTCACGCCCATCACGCGCTCATACCGCTCACGCATTCATGGTTCTCACACCCCTCACGGCCCTCATGCCCCTCACGCACTCACCGCCCTAACGCCCCTCACGCCCCTCACGCACTCAAACCCCTCACTCACTCACCGTCCTCACACCACTGATGGCCCTCACGCACTCGTTGTCCTCACGCACTCACCGCCCTCACGCCCCTCACGCACTCATACTCCTCACACACTCACGCACTCATCGCCCTCAGTTTATTAAAACAGTTTATTTCCAAAAACGATCAATTTCAAACCAGAACCAAGTCTTTTGTTGTCATCATCACCGGCACGAGGTATCACGTGAAAATATCGCGTCCCTGATTGGATGCAGCCGCTTTCAACGTCTTCGAATTGCTCCGAGTTGCTCGCTTGTTTTGAGCCGGACCCGATCTCAAC
>JAZHYW010003023.1:0-42836 GCA_037355805.1 Ixodes ricinus
GTTTCAATGATCGCGCAGTCTCAATAACCAAACAAAATACTTCCCTCTGCGAATGCGAGGGCATGAGTGGCGAATGTTTCTACCGTTCACCTTCTCCAGTGGACTGAGCTCGATAAAAATCGACGATCTTACTTCGAGTGCATCGTAAGCTTATATGCAATTAAGAGACGAAAATAAGTGAAATCTTGCGATCACCGGTCTTATCCCGGTAGGCGTAGTGTCGAAATTTTAAATAAAAACCAACTATATGTCGAACGCGCTCGTTATTTCGCACCAGTGGTCGCTCAGTCGGAGTTGCGAAGTTGGAAAGCTCCGTTTCTCTACATCGAGAGCATGACTAATGAACGGTTCTACCGTCGGCCTTCCTCGAGAGCAGAGCTTGAAAGATATTGATGATCTTGCTCTCTTACACCAGAGGGTTTTATGCGATGAGAGGACTAAAATATAATTGATTATAGGAATACCGATCGCTCGCCGACTGGCTTAAAAGACATTTTTATAAAGGGGAGGGAGGGGCGGTAGTACACGCGTTTTCCGCTTGGCGCATGTATTAGGCTGCCTGCGTCAGTTGGCCATGTTGCGTCATTGGGGAAAGGTTCGTTACATCAGTGCATTGTTTTCCTTTGAGCGACTGTTACCGTCTTCGTCGATTTTGTGATGACTAATGTAAAAGAACAGCGTGTGTGCGTCACGTTTTGTCTCTTTTTAGAGAAGACAACCGCCTAAAGTGTCAAAGTGTCGCAATGCCTCGAGAGGCTTTCAAAATACACAAATCGGATCCAGACAGCAAGGGTTTACGAATGGATTTCTTAGTTCAAAAGTGGCGACATGTCGTCTGAAGACCAACCGTGACATCGGCGTCCTTCAACATGGAGAACGGGCGAAAACATGAAAGGAATTCGCAATGCAACAATGCTTGATCGTTGCTGAACAATTCCCGAGTTAGAATCAGTGAATAGAATCTCTTTGTGTTCATGTCAATTGATTCAGAAAAAAGAACATTACATAAATAGAGTCGGTATAATATTCCTTGCTTGTTTGCTTTCTGAAGATGAGAGAGCCAACTGTTTGGACGTGTACAGTAAACTGAAGGATCAATTCAAAAACTTATCAAAGTAGATTGTAACAATACCCCCCCCCCCCCCTCCAACCAGCTGCTCCTCGAACATCGCACTTGCGATATTTTTCCTTCAGTCAAAATGGAGCTCAGTGGAACGCGTTTTCAAATTGTGGAGGAGGGAAAGAAAAAAACGGCGGATTATAGTGACGGCTGTTACTTTGCGAGCGTTTCAGAACTCTATCAAACAATTAAAAAAGCATTGGGACAATTGCATCGTATTTCAGGGAAAGACCTTTGGGAGTAATTAGCTCCTAGAGATGTTCAGATGAATATACATGTTCCAAAAACAAAACAATACTCCTTATTTTTAAATTCCCCGTCCTTTATTTAGTCTTTGTCAAACGGGCGTTCGTTCAGAAATGATATCAGAAGATGATATTGTTCCCTATGCATGCTTCCTTTCAGCGGAACTCAGCCAAGGGCATGTGCTACAATCTCTGTAAGACAATAAACCCTTTTCAGAAGTCCGTGCCTTCGCCATGCCCGCCAATGCTTGATCATGTACTCTGAGCATGTATTGGGCACGAGTGCTGACGTCAGCGTTCGGCGAGGAATCATATCCAATCACACGCTTCGTGTCCAAGCAATGGCGACCGCCAATGTTTTGCGCGACGGACCCACGTTTAGTAGCCATTGTACCATATAAGAGTCATGCCGATATTTTATTCTCAAAATTTAGGGTAACACGTGTTTTTGACTTGTATACACAGACATTAATCCATAAATATAAAGATAGTATTTATTATAATAACAAATCATTCTTTCACTTAGCTTCGCTGGAAGAAAACTCTTCGTTTTATCATACGCGTAGTCCAGAGCTCTGGGGAGTGCCGCATCCCAGAACCAATTACGGGTTTCAAATGCTCCAGTATACTGTACCATCTACCATTAATGAACTCCTTAAAACAATATTCCCATAGAAAATATGTCAAATACCCAAATTAGACAATTATATTTTAACAACAAATAATATTTTAAAAGTTCTGTACTCTTCATCATATCAAAAGCTGTATAATGTTCTGTATATATGTATTTTTTTTTTTTGCAAGTGCCGACTTATTTGCCCAAGTCTGTATGGGAGGCAGGGACCTGTCAAGCTAGGAATGTAGCTTTTTTTCCTCTCTGCTTTTTCAAACTGGAGTCAATAAAGTTGAATTGAATTGAATTGAATTGAATTGAAAGGGGTCAGTTATCACGTGACAAGGCCTGTCGCATGCGTCTCCCCGATGCTCTGGTCGCTGGGCTGCAGCCCACGATCTCGCCGTTTGACAAGTTATGTCCAAACGAGGTATAGTGTTTTTGTCCTTCTAGTCCCCTTGTGTCCTGCGGTAGTGCGATGTTTAGCTTTTTTTTTTTGTAATGAAGCTTCCCACACCGTCAGTTTTCGGAGTCATGATTTTACCATTTATAATTGACGGTGTGCACCGGACTTTTCAGACTGTCTTCGAATATGTGGCTAAATGCTTAAGACTTTCACGATGTAGAACTGCAGATTATGTAGAAATGTGTTTTAGAGAACGAGGAAGAAGCTTGTCCTTAATTAAATCATTTCCGTGCTGGTCATGCGACGGTGTTGTACTTGTCCCTTCTGTACATGGTCTTAATATTTCTCTTAATGGATGTGCACCAGGTCGCCTGCGTTTTTACTTTAATTTTTGTATAGAAGGGCTAATTTTACTTGATTTGTGTAATTTTGTGTTTGGTGGCAAAATTAATATGACTCTAGAAAACTGATCACAATCGTGTGTTGGGTGGATATTCGGCATCGCGAAAATTCTAGAACCTCTATGTGCATACGAAACAAACATCACAAGACTTGTCATTTCTGTGTTTTATCTTTAGTGAGGTCGCGACTTGAATGTGAGACTGTCACATGGAATTACATATCTAAAAAGCAGGCTATGAGCACTGAAAATGTTCAGAAAAAGGTTATTCGGATTGTCTGACAGATTCCTCGAGCGCCGCTTCTATTATGAATATCAATATATTCTAAAAAGGTTTTCACTTTAACTTTTATATACCTGAATTAATAACTGTTCGTGACTTTGTCCTTTTACGTTTACTTGTAAACGGGCGAATAGATTCTGCACAGCTTCTTGGTAAAGTTAATTTTCATGTTCGTTTTCGTATAATCAGTGATTTTGTTAGTCTTTTGTTTACTCTCCTTGTAATACTTCAACGATTTCTCGGGTTTAGACATTGTATTTAGTCATTTAGCCACCGCTCCAGCTCATCTTGACACTTCGTCATCCATTACATTGTACCGCGGCCAATTGAGTGAGCACGTATCTGCCTCCTAATTTGAGATATTTTTGCTTGGTAAACGTTCTTACTTGTTGACGGTTGTGTACCAAAGTGAAGACATTCTTGGTTGCTTTTGGACACCTAAATAAAATATTCTTTTATATGTTCTTCTTTCTTCAATACTCATTATTCATTGCGGGTTCTTTGGTATTTAAATAAGAGGCTTACGGAAAAGCTAAATTATGAGGCTTCTTAACCCTGCATTTCCTAACACATGGGCGTGAGACAGACGCAGATGGTAAATGAGTGTCTTGGAACTCAGGCGGAAATTGACTTACGGGATAAATGAGCGCGGGCATTGGAGGTTCGGAAAAATGGCAGATTAGGCAATTCTTTTCTTGGCGCTGTTCAACTGGTTCAGGGTTGCCTTTGCTTCAGTAAGCACTGCGTCGTGTCTAATGGCGGTTCTCACCAGCATGTTACGTCAATTTCTTTAAATTTATCATTTTCGCACTCAAGTGTAGAGGGCTGTCGTTGTTCCTAGGGCGGCTTAGAATGAAACGGTTCCGTCGATTTTCAATTCCTTGCAAGGGGATAATTAAATACGGGATGATTAATGCAGTATTCTTGCTCGTCGTCAACCTGCTTATCCTAGGTGAAGGATTTTGTATTTTTCAACAGTTTTCGCAAGAAGCACAGATGAAAGAGTTGGGCGAAGATAAAGGAGGGGAAAGGTACATTGATTAAAGGACGTAGCGGAGGTTTTCTGAGGAGCCCTAATGAGGAAGACAAAACCCAAGAATAAAAACATTCCTTTTTGGCGTTTCGTTGAACGTGCTCTTAATCAATCAATCAATCTAAAATATCCACATATGTGACAAACCTGTGAAATAAACTGGTTCACGCTTTCTATATGAAAGGTCAGATGGCCACCGGACACGTTGGAAATGTATGCTCGGTTTACAGCCTTGTCGTTGACGTAAGCAAAAACTCACAAGATGCTGTTTCACACTCGAAGCGTGAGATAGCAAACACCATCTCAAGAGAAACTTTTTTCTAACTTTAGAAAATGCCTCCAATTTATTGTTTCTCCCCTGGAAGGAGAAAGTATTAAAGGTCCCATCTTTAGCAGCCACTCTAAGCACAAGTTGTAAATGATGGATATAATAAAGGAGCACGTAATGCAAAATAATACCATATTTTATAGTTTAATCATTTTGCAATTATAATTATTTAATCGGTCAAGGAACATGCAGGACAATCTCCTTAATATAAACCACTACTGAAACGAAACGAGCCCAGGGACCCAAGATTCAAGAGCCTATTAAAGTTGATAACTAAGCTTCCCAACTGCATTGGAAAGTTTGTAGTTCACAGTCACAGCGGTTTCGTACTCTAGTTTGTCAGCGAACGTTCTTACTACAGCTCGTTACAACTCAGCAAAATAGGGCGAGGGAAAGGAAGGCCGGGGAGGAGGAGGCAGACGGAACGCTGGAGAGGAGAGGGGGAAACCTCCTCCTCTCTCCGGCGTTCTGTCTACTTCCTCCTCTCCGGTCTTTCTTTCCCTCGCCCAACCTTCTTGAGCTGTAACTTACTATAGAACTTACCAAGCACATCTTTGTGTGGTGTGCCTAAATTTTAGAGTGTTTCGAGCTGCTTCATCAGGGTCACGTGGTTTAAGGGCCACTTTTGCAATACAAGCTACGAAGAAGAGGAAGTAGGGTCGATCGTCTGGAAGAGTCTACAAGCTTGGCTCAGCCTCTTCACCCGTTATCCTCCTCGATAAGCGCCAGCTCACGCATGCGCACCAGCAACCAATTTGCGCCGGAAGCGTCATCCATTAAACTGCAAACGCTCTCCATGATTTTAGGTGCTTCTTCTTACACCTAGGCACTCTACCTTGGGAAGGAGACAGACTGTCGCCGTGCAAAACGGTGTGCGTGCCCTAGGGTTAGGCAATCTTGTGCCATAAGCCACAAAATCTAGTACGGGCTGTTTTTTTTTTTCTATTTTACCTTTATAGAGAATATGTCAGTGGTTGTAGCTGGTGTACCGATAAAGATATACACAAATTTTGAAATATATCTTGGTTATTTGTTTTAAAAACGTGTGACAGAGCGTCAAGTTGGTAACTGCCGGAGGCAAAGCGTATGCCCCGCAGGGCTTTCCCGCCAAATAGCACCTCAACTCACGGATTTTTTACTGCTATGGACTCTTCCTCCCCAGTCAGAACCAATCAGTGTCGAGCTTCCCAGATACGCTTTTTTCAAACCTTCACTCATGAACTTCACTAGGTGCCCAGCCAAATAACATTTCACGTAAAAAAGGACAGTTGACTATTATGTTGAATTAACAGTGCAAAACGACAAGGAAGGATAGACGAGGAGACAGGATAGAGCGCTGATCCTGTCTCCCTTGTCTATCCTTCCTTGTCGTTTTGCGCTGTTCATTCAACATAATGATCAACCAACTAGCCCACCAGATGATCGTGAGGAGAGTTGACCTCTGCCAAGCGATTGAAAACGGGCACCAGAAAAGCGGCCTCATCTCATCATCAGGATCCTTCTTCGGATAATGAGCCCCACTTGTTAAAGAAAGCAGCAAGAACTCCGAGTGACCACACGAAGACATCTTGATCTAGCGTAATTGGCACTTCGTTGAGCTGGGTGAAGATTTTGAGCTTGTTTTGATTTGCGAGATCATTAGTAGGATTCACTCGGTGTCACGTCTGTGGATTGCCCCTTTCCTTTATGCTCCTTCATCGTACCTTATCGTCAGCCGGACACTTGTCGATTCAATGGCACCACAGCAGCTCCCGCAACCCTACGGCAATGGTGCCGGAATGTGGAGATTACGGGTTTCATTCCTAATAGGCCGCTTGGTAAATCTCGCTTTGCTACAATTAATTATGCCTAACCATATATATGTCTGATGAACTATGACTAAAAATGCATTATTCTTTGAATGCTTAAGCATTGCCTGCTATGGTCAGTGTATGCTTCATAATGACCTTGCCTATGTGCAGCGGTTTATTCACACTCAAGCGTGAGGCTGTTCGCATGAAATCTACTCCATAAACGCATACTGTGTTTGAATTGAACCTTTTTTAATACGGGCATTTTTAATCATCTATTACTAATATTTAAAGGTTTTAAGAAATTTTTTCTAATTTATGTAAGATGTTGTATAGCCTTCGTTAGGAGTCCACGACCAGATTAAAACTTGAACAGTGGGTTATGGAAGACTTAAGAAAACACAAAAAAATGAACACAAAGTGGACTAGAATACGGGCGAGTACGTATCCTCTGTGTGTTTATTCTTTCTGTGTTTTCTTAAAGACAATATATTTCCACCTGCAATCACGACAAACCTCTGACTCGACCTTGATTTTCATTGGCCAGTTTTGTGAAGTAATTTAACCATAAACGTGGCCACGTTTGAGAAGGTAAGAGCAAACGAGAGCCGAGGATTGCCATGCAGACCAAATTAATAATTTCTTGCCAGCCGGACACCTTAAATGTCTAGTCTTCCAGATAAATCCTATCAAAAGACGTTCATACCAATGAAAGGTTTTCTAACTTGTTCTGAAGAATCCGAAGACAAAAATACATAATCATTATTGCTAAAGCCCCTATATACGGAAAAGTTGCGACATTCTTTGAAGAATGCCGCCTGCTATCTTGGGCCAAACCAGGCGGTGCTACCGTCGACTCGTGGGAGTAAAAACGCAAAACATAAAGATAAAAGGTTTGCACGTTAGAGGAGAAGGAAGAAAGAATGCCTATGCTGTCGGAGTGCAGTGCATGCTATGAGCTCATGTCGCCAATCAAATAACGCCGTCTGTGCAAAGTCACGGCTTTCATCATCTTTCTTTGAGCACATTCTTCGAGGCTGGTGGACCATGACTGTGCACTTTTAGCCTGTGTGTATGTATTTGCGTGTCTTTCAGCCCTTGACTGCGCTCTGACTCAAGTATAGGAGGCCGTTTGCTATCTTGGGCTAAACCAGGCGGCGCTACAGTCGACGCGCGGGTGCCAAAAAGCAAAACATAAAGATAAAAGGTGTGCGGGTTAGAGCATGAGGGAGATGATGTCGCTAAATTTTGTATTCAGCCGCATTAATTATTACAGCTGAGTGTGAGCAACCAGATTTAGTGACCAATATAGAAGCTTACACTTATCAAATTCGGCGCTCTGGTTATATTCCTAGGGTCCATCAATAAATAGCTGAAGACGATAAGTGCACCTTAGCAGGAGGTGTCTCGTAAATATTAGTTTCTGAGCGCGCATAATAACGTACGCGCCGCAAAAACTGTCTAAGAAGAAGCCCCGTGGCCTCATGCATCTAAAACCACTATCCACAACTTTTTTCTGACAGCTACGTTAGTGTAAGCAAAGTCAGAAAAAGCGGACACACAAACGAGCAAACAATTATTAGAAAAAGTACAAAAGACTGAAAGGGATATTAGTATAGTTTTACCTTACAACAAAAGCGGGAGCTCTGAAAAAATGAAGGGTGCATGCGGTATCTCAACAACGTCCCAAGTATAAAATTGTCATAAACACAAGTGATAGAGAACGGCATTATACTCAAGAAGTGCCATATGTTATACCTACCATACGTTACGTACTCAGAGATTTTGTCCCAGAGGAGAGAGTTGCCGAAGAAAATGTTTTCGCTGCTCTCACGTAAGAGCGCCTCTGAAAACCAGCGGAAATTCGGCGAGGGCCATGTATTCTTGCAGAAGGCGATGAATTGTGACGATGAAGAATAAAATTCTCACGATTATAAATTCAGAGTCAACGTGCTGTTGCGAAACAGAGCCTGTGCTAGATAGTTTCGTTCCTAAAGAGATAACATTTCGTTTCACCGTGGGCTGAAACACAGCCGATGCCACGAGCCGATGAGGTCAATTCAAGGCTCCGTTATACTCTGACGCTGAGCGTAGCCAACGCAGCGTAGCGCAGAACGCTCGCCTTTCATTGGCCGGCGAGCAGGCACTCGATATCTGCGACCAATCAGCACCTCTGTGCACTTCGCTAAGGCTAGTTTGCTACGCTCGACGTCGGAGTATAACAGAGCCTTAAAGAGCGCTAAATGCTACAACGGCGTAGAATTTATCATTTGGGTTGTAGGTGTGCCGAAATCGGCTAAACTAATCACCCGCAGCGAATGCAGCTTGACCTTAGAACTTTAGTATTTGTGCACACGTCTTGTAGTCTTTGACTGCCCGAAGCTTACCTGTGGTGAAACAAATTGCAGCAGTCCCCTGACAGCTACGGAGGGTATGCCGCGAGGCTCGAAGATTCACTACCGCATTACAGAATACGAGACTGCGATGTTCACCGAAAAGAGGGCCGAAGAACCAATCACAATTCAGGACGCGTAAACATGATAACCATGCACTGCGTTTGCGAAGCAGTCAGTGACTACACGGCGTGCAAGTTCGTCTGCTCGTTGCGCACCTGGTGCGTTTGTTTCTTACCCTGACCTCATCCAATCACGTGCGAGCTTGGCCGCCCAGTCATCGCGCGTTTCCTGCAACTTCACTGTGCTGCCCATTGATAGGCGAGCTCCTCCTTGCATTTCAATGCGCCGAAGACATATATTGCATCGGTTACTCGCCGTCTAAACAGAAGGGCTTCGATAATGTTATGGTGAGAGCAGTAATGCTTCTCAGATGGAGTCAGGAGCGGCGAACCTGAATGAATCCGAAATGAGTGCCAGTGAAAGTACTTCTTGCAACTTTGACACAGGTGCTTCCTGAAACTTAACTGTCGTCACTTAAAAGAATTAGAGGGTGATTGCAAGGTGATTTAAATGAAATTAATCAGTGCTTAAAGGGTAAACAGAGGGCGATAAATACAAGGCGTGCCGTAAGCGGAATGAAACTCCTCGCCAGTTTCTTCCGTTAGAAGGGTGGCAGAAGTATAACGAGTGAATGCATTCAATTAGTATCATTAGTTAGGCTCAAACACAAAGCCTATAGGTTAAATTATGTGTACAATCGTAATCACACTATCTTTTTTTACCGGAATAGTTATTTTGTTTTTTTCTCTCGGGCGCAAGACTACCGGCATTCGCGGCCACTAAACTAGTCAACATTGGGGAAACACGAAAGGGTCGGCTGGGGGGGGGGGGGGGGGTGTCCTACCAACACCATCTAGAACAGGGGTGCACAACTCAAAAATGACGCGGGCCAAAAATTGTTTATTGGAAACTGCGCGGGCCGCACCTAGTGTGACACGTTACACCTTTTTGCTGCAGACAGGTTTTCAATATCCGGCATCATCGCACTGGTGGCCGTCTTCAGCACATCTCGCAGTGTCATGTCCGTCATAGAAGATCGAAGACGGTTCTTGTTGAGGGTCATCAGTGAGAACGTCTGCTCACAGACATACGTGCTCCCAAAAAGTGATGCAAGCTTCAATGCGTGGTCCACAAGGTTTCCGTACTTGCTCCTGTCAAGGCTTCTGTAGAAGTGAAGCAGCTGAGACTCACGATGCATACTCTTCAGTTCTGGCGAGCACTGGAGGTCGATGAGTTCTAGCTGCAGCGTCGGACCTGTGTCTTCCAGTGCGACAGAAAACGGATCGCGGAACAAATCGTAGTTACTCGTCTCACTTTCGAATGCCTTCAATGTTTGCTGGAACTCGGAGAGCAGGTACTCAACCCGTGGAGCGTACGTCGCAGCTACCGTCTTCCGATTTTCGCCGGTGGGAAAGAGCTTCTGGCAGGTTGGAAAGTGAACTATGCTTCCACCCCCAAGCTGCAATTTGAAGAGGCACAGCTTTCCTTGGAACGCGAAGATCGCGCTCACCATGTCCGAAATAAGATGGTCTTTTCCTTGGAGAGCTATGTTAAGCGTGTTCAGATGGCTTGAAATATCGGTGAGGAATGCCAGATCCCACGACCATTGTTCTTCCTCCAGCTCTGGTATGTGTTTCCCTTCCTCTTGCAAGAAAGCGATGATGTCGGCCTTCAGCACGACGAAGCGACTCAGAACATTCCCACGGCTTAGCCAGCGAACTTCAGTGTGATACGGGATGTTCATGTGCTCACTCTCCATTTCTTTCAGGTACTCTTGAAATTTCCTGTGCTTCAATCCCCGAGCACGTATAAAGTTGACAACCGAAGTCACGACCTTCATCACATGGTCAAACTTCATCACTTTGGCACAGAGTGCTTCCTGGTGAAGCACACAGTGATATTGCTTCAGTTCTACACCACTGAACGCTTGAAGTAACGCAATGGCTCCGTTTCTCTTTCCCATCATGGCTGGGGCTCCATTGGTGCAGACACCTGCGAGTTTTTCCCATGACAGCTTGAGCTTCTCGATGACGTCTTTGACCTCCTTGCTGATCTCTTCTCCCGTAGTCCGTCCGTGCATTGAGCAAAGCTCTGCCAGGTCCTGAGTCACTTCGAAGTTTTCGTTCACACCACGGATGAAAACAAGCAGCTGTGCTCTCATCCAAAGCAAGAGAGTAGTAGACTAAATGACTGCAACTCCTCTCCAGCTGTTTTGATAGGTCGTCGGCAATGTCAAGCACACGTCGTTGTACTGTCATTCTTGATAGGCTCAGGTTTTGGAAGACCAACTTCTTGTCCGGGCACATCTCCTCAGAAGCAATCATAAGACATTCTTGATGAAGTCGCCATCAGTAAACGAACGACCTGAACGAGCGATCTGTCGAGATATCTGAAAAGACGCCCGCGTGGCTGCTTCAGATGTGTTCTTTGCTTTCGTAAAAATGCTTTGCTCAGCAAGCAAATTCTGTTTTAAGTCCTCGGAATTTTTTTTTCTGTCCGAATCCGAAAGAGCGCTGAAGTCGCGGGCATGTTTGGTCTCGTAGTGGCGTTGAACGTTGTATTCTTTAGGAGCCGCGAGAGATTCTCGACACACAAACATAAGCAGTTCGATGCGTTCTCAATGAAAAAGTACCTCCATGTCCACTCCTTGTTGAATTTCCGGCCCTCCAGGTCGATTTTTCTCTTCTTTGGAAGTGCACTCATATTCCAAGCGTGACAGGACTAGCTTTTCTCTGTCTGCAACAAGCTGTCACTGATCATGCCCCAACAGGAGGGAGAGGGCTATAGCCTCCGTGGAGAGAGGGAGGAGAAAACGGGATGAAGAAGAACTGGAACAAGGATAGGGGAGGGACGCTGTTAGGGGTCATAACAACGCACTGGATGGCTGTACAGGCTTTTGTATTGTTGTTTTCTGTGGGTCTAGTGGAGAGGGAATATTTGAACTGAGGAACGGGAGTTTCCCCCGGAAAAGAGGACTCTGAGAAAGTAGGTCAACGGGTTCGAATGCTTTCTGCCAAGTCCACGGCCGCAGTGCATTGAATGACACGGTGAGCGGTTTCTGCGCTCAGCTGGGCCGCGGGTCGCGGGCCACACAGAAAGTGCCCGCGGGCGCATGCGGCCCGCGGGCCGTATGTTGTGCACCCCTGATCTAGAAGAATGAAAACCGCCGAACGCCCCATTCTTCCTCCGTGGAACGTAATCCCAGTCGGATGAAGCCAACTCAGCTATTGCACCCGAGCCCCGATACCGAGCTTCCTTCGACGCGTTGATTGAACACGAAGCTCAGCCGAGCTTTGACCCAGCACTTGTATCCAATTCGTGTTCCTCGGGAGTCACGTAAGCACCAGTTGTAAAGAATGTGGAACTTGAAAAAAAAAAAACGGTGCCGTGGATTAAATTTCGATCACCGGCCTTGAAACCTATCGCTCTGCAGACTGAGCTACGAACCCATCACGAAGGAAAGGGAGGAGCAGAAGCAGGTGGTGTAGAAAGTGCGCGCGGAACGCGGAGTGGAAAGGGCAAGAAATCGCGCTTCACCCTTCTTGGTGGTCCAGGAAGCTCAACGCAAAGTCTTTGTATCCGGAGGTGGTGCTCAAGAGAAGGACGCACAGCGTCACAAAAAAAGAATGGTGTGGCGCAACCTGTTTCCATACAAACTTCTGCACTATTCACCACTTGAACTAAGATCACCACCCACTCCAGGCAGTGAAAGACTAAGGGTCATCCTGCGCTCGACACCCCACAAAGTAAGAGCATTGCCCACCCTGTAAAGCTACCGCATTTAAAAGCGTTTCGCCGAATGGCCAAACACAAAGTCATTTTTTTCTTGATGATTCTATTGTTAATCAGTTCTCATGTTTTAGTGTTACTTTTTATTGAGCCTCGAGTGCACTTTTTATGTTGCCCCACGTGAGAAGATTAAGTTTCCGCGAATGTCACCAGTATAGCGCTCACAAGAGAAAGCCGCATCTTACCCGTGGGTTATTAAAAGAAATGTGTTACCAGAATACAATCGGATAATAAGTGGAATTGCTTGTGACCTCTTTTGGATTCCTAATATGCTTAGAAGTTGTCATACTTCTTCAGTGAGGTTTCTAAAATTTACAACAGCTCTTTAATGGACTACATACTACTCGTTCCACGCAGACTGTGCTGCTCTTGTTGTTGTTGTTCTTCTTTGTTTTCTTACCTCAGGATACTTTTTATATTTGTTGTTTTCTCATTAAAAAGGCGTACAATAACCTCGGAACTCATTTCCTTTCCTGTAACTACAGTAAAAAAGCAGTCTCTAGAGCAGATTCAATGTAATTGGCATAGATCGAAATATAGTTGCTTTACGCTTTGTACCTGACGGTCTTAATAAAGCTAAACTACAGGGGTCGATCGAGAAAATGAAACCCGCTTTTTTGGCCCGCGCAGTACACATTGGGGAAGCTGAAACTCCGTTGCATCTTATCGCCACCGCTAGCGGTTGAGATAACATGCGAACGTTTGAGCGTATGACGTTACCTGAATAAATAAATACAAAAGAAAAACATCTGTTTGTGAGCCGACGTCCACCCATGTCTAATCTTGATCAAAACAAGCTTTGAGATTGTGGGTGCCTGTAGCAATTATTTCAGTAAAATAACAATATCGCCTTTCGCATTGACATGTTATTTGAGTGAAACAAATGCTGCAGACACAACAATGACAATAGTACCTCCTGGAGAAGAAGAACAAGGGGGACAAAGGATAAACATAAATCTCCAAATACAGATAGGTGACTGGTGCGCGACTAAAAAAAAACAAAATACGGCTACAGGTGCCCATAATTTGAAATTTCGGTTTAATGAACAGCAGACTTAAAGATAAATTTTTTTTTTTATATATATATTTTGATCTAGATAAGGTACCGTCACAATTTTTCATTTTACCACCACCACTGACGTGACATTCACGAAGTTACATCTTCCTACGATACATAGTTTATTTATTTGTACCGAAACGTCCGGGTTTTATTTTCTTAATCAATCCCTAGATCTAGCCAAAATAAACTATACAGTTTGTCAGATGCATCTTGTGGAAAGAGCCTAACGTTTCATGATGAGACATTAACTCTCATCTCGACATAAGCTAAATGCGTTCTTTTATGTCAAGGACACCACATAAGATAGTTGCATTCAATCAAACGTTTTCACAAAACAATAATAACAAGAAAAAGTATAAGAAAATGACTTCACATCTGTAATGCGGTCACATTATATAAAAAGCTTCAAATCGCTGCCGGAATGGTATTTTCTCCCCGATTTGCTTTATGTTAGTGTCAACTATTTTAAAACTTTCAACCTTTTATTCACGACTACATATTTCTATTGATCGCAAAACAGCTTTGAGATAAAACAATATAAGCCTTTACACCCTCCGCCTGCTACTGCTCGTGCTAAGAAGCAGTCCATGGCAGCTGAAGTATTAATATCAGAACACCATAATGTCTTTGTCTCCTATCCGCACACGCACGAAAAGTTTCATTTATTTACAGTGTGTCATTACTTTTTGCATTTCCTGCCAGTCGGAGCCATAAAAGAAAGACCAACCTCGGCTGTTCTTTTGTCTTTGCTCGACTTTTTGCGATACTGTCAAAGGCTCATTATCTCGGTAATTGTTTTGAAGCACGCCTGGCCAAAAACTTTCAAGATTTTGTATGTATGGCCGCTTTTTATGCAAGCTTGACTCATTTATGTTTTAAGGTTCGCTGCCGGAGTTCTTAGTTTTTTTTTTGTTTCTTAACAGCTCTGTCGTTCGTTTTTTTTTGTTTTTTTTTTTTGTTCACGCTCTATTTTTTGTTTACGTTCGGTTGACCTGATGATCGCTAATCAGCTTCTCCATGTTTTCCGTTGCCAATTTGATTAACCCTGCTCTTCTTTCCTTTTTACATTATACTTCTTTCTTTCTTTTTTGTTGTAAGTTTCCTTAATTACGTCTAGAAGTTGAGCAGCGCGTTGTGCGTAATTTATCATAAGAACCGCTGACCTTCGTCTTATATCGGTGATGGCTTCTCCTCTTTTCTCGCTCAACTGTTCATAATGTAAAAAAAAGTGTTATGTGTTGCAGTTTTAAGACGTGCCCCATCAATAAATTTTTATTTTTTTAAGCGCATATATTTCAAGGTTGGCTTAAAGCATGCTTCGCTAATAATCGCTAAAATCTTCATCCTCCAAAGCTCAAACATTTGTGACATTTTATTTTGGCAAAGTTGCAGTTAAATAAATTGTTCAGGGGTTAATTGAGTCGATCTTTGATTCGACCAATCACATGTAACCTGTCTTTCGATACAATTTTATTCTGTTCAAATCCAATCATTAAAGTTCTTTCACTTTGGGCGGTTTTGTCGATCCAAAATTGCCGTAACTCTCCGTTTATAAAATACAACCATGCGTAAACGCCGAGATAATCTGCACCACACAACTCGAATAACGCAGTGTTTCTTCCTGCCCTCGCACAGCCAATCACAATATTCTGTAAGAGTAATTTTTATTAGTAAGTAACCTGTAATAGCCATAACAAGGCTGGCAGTACTAATAAACGAATTAGTGAAATAAATTAAAGTTTCAGTAAAATGCTTAGAGATATGACCGGAAGTACGGAGACTACGTTCGGTGATGCGTAGTAAAATGTTTGCTGTGAAAAATACTACTTTTCTTTTCTCCGACACATTCGATAGTTATATATAATAAAACACTTAACAAATGTGTATGCTCCTTATATTGAAGACGCATTTCGCCGAAATACTCATCCCTAAATACGCTCCGCGCGTTCCGCTGATGGCGCCACTTTCTCTCGCGCCATCAGCGCCTCCCTTCGCAGGTTTCAGATTTTCAATCTAGAAAAGCAGCTTTATCTGAGAAATTCTTTCCGCCGCGGCACTCAGCAGGTAGGCGAAGTAGTTTCAAAGCGTTTCTTGCAGAGGAAGGTACTACGACGACAAACTTGTGGTGCGTGTGCCAGCCGTGGTAATTTTTGCATTGGTTTTCTCCCTCTAAGTGGGACGCCTTACCCAGGCAATATTTTACCCCCCACCGGGTTTATAGGGAGTTCAGTTTTTGTAGACCCTTTTTTACCCTACCACTGCACCTTACGCATCGAATACGCCGCTTCTGCCTGCAGAGTTTAAAATCTCGCTGAGGGGAGCATAGCGAAATGGCAGACACGATCTGCAAGGAAATACAACAATAAAAACTCCCAATTGTTGCCGAGAATTGTACTCACAAATTCAACGTCCCTGTCTGGCACAACAGGGAATTGCGCTGGCAATTTTAGACAACACCTGTGTTCTGAGCCTAGACAAAGAAAAATATCGTTGCGGCCCGTGGCACTTTTAGTGTGCACCTGCGCCCTGAGCCTGGGCAAAACAGTCATCGCGGCCGCTCGTCGATGAGCAAAGTAGAATCATCGATCTATTCACGTGTAACAAATCACAAGGCAAGAAGCAAACGCGAAGAAATGTTTTGTATTTATTAATAAAAGAGAAAAATGCCGTCCCACTTATCATGGTCCTTTAATTTTAATGTATATTAGTCTTTTTGTGTTACTCCGGTCAAATGTCGAACGAAAATGAACTACTAATACTGATTTACAGAGACTAAATACAAGCACTGCCAAGATAGTGCAGTAATAAGAAATACGCGATCTACTCTAAAACCTACGATAAGAATGCTACCACCAGCTTCTCAGCGGGCATTCAGCGGGTTGACTGTTCATCTACCAACCTTGTGCCCCGTCGTCATGGTCGTACTCAAGGAAGTTTCTTGTTCGCACTGCCACTTCTTTCGCCCTGCTTTTCTGCTTTGTGTTCAGCCTTCCCAGCGGACGATTCGTGCTTGTTATGTTTTGGCGGACGTCGTTCGTGAGTGCACCTCAGCGACAGCGCATGAATATTTTTTGACTCTTTGCTCCCTCAAGGGTATGGTGGCGCTGAAGCGCAAGGAGCCCAAGGGTCTAGCATCGTTGTGCATTGCGGAGCCCGCCTTAACGTTTTCCGGGTTGCGCAAGCAACCCGCTTCGAATCCCGGACTGGCATTTTTCTCCAGATCCCCCAAAGCTCGAATTAGAGGAAGGTCTGGGTCGACGTCTTTCGTCGAATAGGTTTTTGAAGGCCGTGGACTCCGAAACCTTCACTAGCGGCCATAGTTCAGTTCGTTCCTGTTGAGCGCTAGCTAACGATAAGCTTCCACAACGCTTCTGCAATGTGCATCGCACACTACCAAGACTTGTTTCTCTCGGAAGTGGGCGCTCGTTCTCAGTCTCACTTACTCTTGTGTTGGTTAACACCGTGGGCATGCATACCTCGTACGTATGTTGACTGGAATCACCTTTCCAAATCCCGATCGCCACAATTGTTAATCTTATTGATTTTTAAAAAAGGCTGTATCCGTACCACTACAACTTCATTCGTGATTTCACTGTTTTATTAACTTGAGCGTTATAATCTCACCCCCTCTGTAATACCTTTCGGGGCCTGCGGGTGCCAATAAATGAAATCATTAGGAATCATTTGGCAGCCAATGAATACCCTTTTTATCGGAGGACTCTCTTTTCGGCCGGCAATATGTAATAAGATTTGCTACAGATATTTTAAATCTACGAAGTAAAGCAGTAACACAGCCATGGCATCTTGACTGATGTGAACTGTTCTTCAATTAAGCCAGTCGTACGTTTCGCGGTACCGCAGTACGAACTTGGCGTCACACGATGGCAACGCGGCTGATCACCAGGGTTGCCGTCTACTCGAGCCCGTAGTTTCGGTTTCGCCGTAGAACCCCGAAACAAAACTTTAAGATATCTACAAAAGTACCGAAGGAACCAAAAATAAATTTCACTTCGTAATTCTGGGACTCATTCTCCACTAAAAACATTCGATACCTCAAAATCGAGAAAACAAGTACCAACGTTACACTTTATTCAACATTAGTCGGCCAAATCGGCTTCCCTATTCAGTGAAAAGAATGTGTATACTTCACGTATTTCATGGTTTTAAAAACAAGTTTCGGGGTGAGTAGCTCTCGCATGAACTGCCGCATCTACTTTAGGCGTTTATAATTTTGAAGTTCTGCTTCCTATGTCAAGTTCTCACTTTTACTGCATTTAGAAATACTGTGGTGATGTAGGCAGAGCGGTGAGCAATAGAGTTGTTCTGGTTCCCCACGAAGTACCCGCTGCGTTTCCTAGCCTGTCCGTTCACAAACTGCCACGAGGACAATGCCGCAAAACCGCGACCGTGCTACCAGTTACAGCCAACTCTGCATCATAGGGACTAAGTTAAACTAGAAAAGACGACGCGAACGAAGCCTCCTAGCGCTTAGGGTCAAACCGTGAAACCACTGCGATCTATTGCCGCCCGTCACTCCGCGGATCCGCTTCCTACGCCTTGTCACGAAATCACTAGAATTTCACGTAACGGAGCTTCTGATGTGTATCGATTCAAACGTTGAGACAGTCGTGCACACGACAAGAAATCGCGGCACTCATTTTTTGTTCGTAATGCTGCGGACCACACAGCTAGGCTTCGAAACGCTGGCTCGCCAGCAGAAGCGGATCGCCGGGAACGTGCCAGTAGTTCAGATTTCGACTCTTAGATGACACCACAATTACTTTTTCTTTTCAACGTAGTAGGGTGTATGCGTTAGCGTTCTTTGGTACCACTGACAACATTGGGCTCTCAAACAGGCAGCATAAAAGGTGAGGTAATGTATAGACCAACTACACTCTCTGACGTCACGCAACTGTGGTGGCGCTGCTGTCGGCAGTGCGCATGTCCCAGACGCTTCCTCTCACGCGAATCGGGTTTCTGCGCAGGCAGCGTGCGGAAAAACACGGGCTTGTTTCTAAGCAGTATGTTGTTATACATACACACAACAAAGCAAAACTTATACAAGCTTGATCATGCCGACAAAGAGCGGGGACAATATAATGAATGTTTTTAGCGAAATCGTTACGTCACGTGTCGTAAATTGACCCGCAAGATTTAGCGAGTAAATGAAGGTAACTGGACTTGAGGCCACGTTACGTGGTCACGTGACGTGACATCTATATTTTTTCTGCTAAATTTAGCGGGAAATGTGACGCCAGAGACCGCTTGTCGTGTCACGTGAGTCCATTACATCGCGTGACGTCATTTGCTTCACAAAATTCAGCGGGGAAGTTTTTAAGAGTTCAATCGAACGCTCGGACGCTGCATGTGAGCTTGACTTTTTTTTTCATGTGAGGAGGTTGACAAAACATATTCTATATAATAATAGCTCTAACTTAGAAGTGCCGCCCTTCGTGCTTGTCAAAGAAATCAGAATTTGGGGACGTCTATCGCTAGTGAAAACCTTACTTTTATAACAAATGTCTTTGTTCACTAGGCCCATATGATTATATAAGATTATATGAGAAGATATATGAACCATATAAGAACACAAAAAAGCAATAGAGGATTATTTAAGAAGTCACAAGAAACTTCATACATGTTTCTTATATAATTTCTTATGTTCTTATAGGGATCTTATATCTTCTTTATGATCTCATTCGATTCTATGTGTGTACTGCACCAAGAAGTTTCTTATACAAATTAGATTTGTCCCTAGGGGTGTCTCCAAAAATGCGGAAGACAGCACTAACGCCGTCCTTTCAGAATCGTTCTCTGCCGCGTCAAGCGACGTCATGAATCCTTCGCCGAACTTGATTAGTCAGTGGCAATAAGAATTACCTTTTCCTCCTTTTTTTCTTTCTTGCTTTGACTCCAAGGAGTGTCATTCCCATTTATCGACCTGCATCAACATGAGAAGTTGTTTGTTCGAACTGAATGACGGGGGAAAAGGGGATGCCGCGTTGTCGGAGTATCCCGATCGTTCCCTATTTGTCTCGTCAATTCTTATTTTCGGTGTCGTCGATACGAACTCGCCTCTTTGATTAACATATGAACTCTGGATACATTCAATTTTGATTGTGCGTGCGTGTGCGTGTGCATCTGTGTGTCTGTTCAGAATAGGGAGCTTGTGATAAATCCCGAGTGACAAGGTTAACTCCGGTCTCCGGTTCATGTTTTTAATCTATATCCCAAATTGGACAGCGCATTGTGTTTCTAATCATTCGCATGTTACTGTCGACTGTAAGGAGAGCCTATGATCAATATGTGTCTCATATAAAATAATAAGCGAGACTTCCAACCAATATCTAAATTCGAGGGAGTCCATGTTTCGGCACTGATGCATGACTGCTAGTAGATTCACTGAATGTTCGTCGAGTGAAACTGCCTGAAAAGTACCAACGCCATCTTTTTCTTCGTATCACAGGAAGAAAATTAACCCATTTATTTAGCGCTTTATATATGCCACCGTGTATGTCTAACGTATTGTAAAATTGTTTTTTCATTGTCCTAGTTACACAAAAATTACGTAGACGTCTGGACACGTTTCCGCCTACTCCTAAACTATGTGGATTGGAACTTTAGGCTCAAAATAAATATATATGTTCCTTAGTTTTCATGTACTTTTTGAATGCGATCGAAACAATCTTTTAGATCTGTTATAGGATGCAGCTACTAAAAAAAATATATCAATACACAAACCTTTTTTTTTTGTAGATTTTTCAAGCAATTGTATATCTTGAACCTGCTGTTCAAGATATGTAATTATTACTGCAACTTTTTTCTTCAGAGTTCCTAAATAGTAAACCTTATCCCAAGTTTGTTTCTGTGCCAGACTTTATCGTCTTAACAATATATGCAAAGGAAAAAATATTTTTTAACAGCCTGAATGGAAAAAGGATGTCATAAAATAAATTTACAGCGAAACAAAGGTGAGATCTATATTTACGGAGCGAAACGAATGTGCATAGTTGGCGCCGGCGAGAGCCCGCGGAAAAGTGGCTCTAGAGTCGCGTAACAGGCCACTATACTCACCTGGTGCCTGCTTTCTTTCGAGAGCTTCCTCTGGGTTGTAAAAGTTACTTATGAATCCTTGTTATAAGTGGAACAAAAAGAAGTTTAATACGTATCTTTTAGAGCCCATAGGAGAAGCTCCCGAAAGAGCCCGTACGAAAATGTCAGATATGGCCCTGATATATTTTATATACGGGCAGATATGATAATATAAGTAGTCAGATAGGGAATATATGGGAGCAAATACGCCCCGATATCGCCATATAAGCGGGCAGATACTGCCAGATGCGGCCGTATAAGTGCGTAAATACGGCCTTATTTCGCCATATACGCGTGGAAATACTGCCCCTGATGATGATATATGGACCCGTTTCGGCGGTCGTGCAAGCAATAAGTCATATGTACTCGCCAAGACAAGTTGATTGATCTGTATTGCATGAGTCTCATATAATTGGTTAATTATTGTTAACATCGTTAAAGTGAAGTTATTCCAGGTATTTGGACCAACTAACCAATTGCACATTTTGAAGATTGAAAGACAAATGAAATTTGGTTGTATGTTTGACGTGTGACATTATGACGAAGTGCATAAGATCGGAAAGCGAGTTAATCAAAGCGTATTATTACGTGGTTTGAATGCGGATTCGGACCAGATTCTGCTGTTCTACTTCTGTAGAAGCCAAATTTGGGTGTCCGTCGTTTCTACCAAAGTGACAGGTGCTACAGCGTGTTGTTCTTCACGAGACGCCGTCCTTATAGGCACAGTGTTTGAGTGTGACCTTCGTCGTGGCCGTGTCTATCTGGGATTTTCCTGTCCGAACGCTAAGTACTTGATTCTTTAGGCAATAGCTGTATTTCCTACTTGACGTCTAGGGTAGGCCAGGTAACTCCTGGCAGCCGGGAAAATAATTGTGCAGAATGTTTCGGCATTGGTGCGATTGCGCTACAAGCAGAAAGTTACGATATGCCGCCGACAAAGTTTTGACGTGTCGCCAAAAAGAACACCAACAAAGAATCTTAATTGCGCGTTCTAAAATTTGACGAGCGGCTTTACGAGTCGCTTGTAGAAAGATTGTTACGATTTTGCGAAATACTGGTAAACAACGCTAGGTTACCGTCATAATCTAAACCCTGAGATAAGGATAAATCAAATAACGTACAACTTTCATTGACTCAGGGTTTCATATTATGATGTTTCCTAACCGGCTTGCCTACATACCTTTGCTCCTTGCAAAGGTTACCGTCTCGCAGACGGCACAAACCGATCCCCTGACGGCCGGCCTCGCGGCGCGACAATCGCTCGAAGCGGGGAAACGGCGTTATGTAACGAAAGACAAAGGGCATCTACACCACGAATGGGCAGAAGCCGATGCAAAGGCGTGCGCGAACGTAAACAACGGTAGAAAAGTGGAGTTGCTCGCCGCTATGAGATGCGTGCCGCAAACTCGGTAATCCGCGGGCGTATCCCTCCTGCCCTCATACTTCTCTGACTTGAGGACACTGTCTCGCGGTTCATGCCGACGAAACGATCGGACGATCGTCGGGATACCGGGTAATTGCTACAGCCGAGCGCGGCACAGTTTACCATTGCTCTCGCTATGCAGGGTCGAAGAGTCAACCACCAGCATGGTGGATACCGGTGTTCGACGTCATGATGTGACGTACGTGCAATGCCTAAATACCGGGTGTTATTTTTTTATTCTTGCAGATTTGTTTTAAAAGAAGCCGTGAAAATTACACTTATGCGGTTTGTGCGAGTGAGTTATACGCCCAGGGGGACAATCGTAGTTTTCTAATCTTAGCGATAAGTCGGCTAATTAATTAAAATTCACTAATTTACTTTTAATTAGTGGAAATAGACATATGGTTTCAATTAGAAACTTGCTGAGCGTCGTCCAAAACCCATAAATCAGTAATTTTTAGAAAGACTTTGAGCGCGTGTGAAGCGCAGTAGTGCGCTGAAGTTACCACTCGTGGACCAGGTACAAGGCTGTGGCTAGATAAGAGACAGAAAAATTGCGCGGGCGCCTGACCGAAACCATTAGCTTTGTACCTGCTCCACGAGTGGTAACTTTCTCACGCGCTGAAAGTCTTTCTGAAAATGACTGATTTAGGAATTTTGGACGACGTTCAGCAAGTTTCTAATTGGAACCATATGTCTATTTTCACTAATTTAAAAAACAAGTAGTGAATTTCAAATCATTAGCCGACTTATTGCAAAGATTAGCCACCCACATAATGTCCCCCTGGGCGTATAACTCACTCGCACAAACCGCATAAGTGTAGGTTTCATGGCTTTTTTTAAAAACAAATCTACAAGAATAAAAAAACCTGTATATCAAGTATATCAGGGTCTTGATATCTCCATAACAAGACCCTGATACGGTTATATAAAAAATTGGGCAGATATGGCTTAATAAGGCTTATATAAACTGATTTACTTGATATCGCCAGATCTGCCCAATTTTTTATATAACCGTATATATTCTTTATATAAGTTTAGATATGCCATTTTCGTAAGGAGCGCAAGCACCCCGTGATAGCTCTGTACGTCGGTCAAAAAGTGACACCGGCGGCGCGCCGGAGAGTTCCTTCCGGCGGCGGTGCGGAGAAAAGTCACTGAGTAATAATAATGATCTTTATAATAATTAAAAATTATTAAAAATAATAATTCTTTGACTAGAGAGGACTTTTGAATGGTTTTTCGTTTTTATTCGAAACACTGATTTAAATTACATTTTGCTTATAACGAAAATTTAAAAAATATTGCGGTGGGTTAGCTCGGTTATGCCAGGATATACGTAGCGTGAGCTTATGCGCAGAAAATGAGAGGCGCGATCAAGCGGCTCCGGTGCAGTGTCAGACTTGGCTACTGCGCAACGGAGGCGCACAGCTGGGCACGCGGCGGCGCCAGTGCGTCTGCCGCGGCTATGACGTCACTCCTCTGGAATGCGCAGACCGGAGAGGCGGGCGCGGCGGCGGCAGAGCGCGCGGCGGCGGCTTCGCGTGGCTCTCATAATGAGCCGTGCTCATTATGCGAGTCGTGCTCATTATGCGGAGCGCGGGGCGCCGTGCGCCGTGCTCATTATGCGGAGCACCGCCGCTGCCGCCGCTGCACGCTCCGCATAATGAGCACGGCTCATTATGACGGCCACGCGAAACGCTTTTGTAGCTAACGCTACAAAAGCGTGTTCAGACGGTGGGGCTTTGCGCTCAGCGTGCGGCGGCAAGCGGCGTCGGGGTTGTGGGGGCTTCAGCGGCGGTGCTGAACGAGCTAAACGCCTCTGGCATAACTTGCGGTGGCTGTGGCGCAGCGTGGCGGCGCACAGGTCTACCACGTGACTAGTGGCCAGTCACATGACTGCTAGTAGCCACTTTTCCGAGGGCGCCAACTGCAAATTTGTTTCGCGCCGCAAATGTATCCCTAATTTCTTTTTCGTTGTAAATTTTTCTTATGGGGTACTTTTTTCATCCAGGCTGTTTAGATTTTTTTCTCTACCTTCGCTTGTGTCCTTTAAACAAGTGCTTTCATATGCATTTCATAAGACGTACAAAAACAAACATATGCCATCATAGAACAACAATAAATAACACACAAAAGAAGTAATGGCATGATGCCACAGGGTCGGTAGGTCGGTTTTAGTATCTCTATGAAAACATAGTCCCCGCACCCCTCCTTTCCTGTCCCCCGCCCCTTTTCAGTGCGTCATTTCGAAAGAAATCTGAAGAGATTCGCTGGCGGAGTATATTTCTCCCGAGCTTGCTCTCTCTGTACTTTGCTTATATTCGCCAAACCGTTATTTCGTACCGACGTCGACCAAACTAGAGCACTATATAGCTCCTTCGGAGCAGAGTAGAGCAATCTAGAACGCCGTCTCTCGGCGACTAGCGGCGAACGCCCGGAGGTTCCAACTCCGGTCAGAAATGCATGGGGAACGTGAGAAAGTTGTTGTTTCTTCAATGTTGGGGAGTTGTACGGAACGACAATAGTTTTTGACATAATAAAGGAACATTTTAGAATCATTTGCGCAGAGTTGTGTGCCAAGGAAGGACGTAATTTGTTTTTAAAAATTGCACGAGCGGCATCATGCAGCAGACGACGCGGCGACGTCACAGCGTCCACGTGACCCGCTCCGGCCAACCAAAAGAGCCCATCTCCGCTGCGTGCAAAAATCGTCTGCTTCAAACGACATCGCCTTGGAAATTGCCTTCTCAAAATTTGCACACGCATCCGATATTATTAAAACTTTGATAAAGTGTTTAGTGATTTACCAACTTCACGACAGACTAGTTTTGAAAAGTGTGAACTCGCCGTTTATTTTTTAATTGGCCGTGTTGCGTCGGTCTCCATGTATTCTCCCATAGGGCGGGCCGCCTCCTGGAACCCTGAGTACCACGTGACTCGCGCCGAGCTGCTCTGTCGGCCATGTTGTCGGCGAAACACGCGGATCAAAGGATTGCGCTACTCTGCTCCGTAGGAACTATATAGTGCTCTAGACCAAACGAGAGACGAGGTTTCGTGTTCAGTCATGGCTTAAAAATGCAAACCCTATTTCAGTACACGTCAAAACATTTATCGACAGGTTGTGTACCTTTTATACGTACCGGCCAAACAGACTTGCGAATTGGGAGCTCGAAAGTTCTCGAGAGTTGTTAGTTCTTTTTTAAAACATTCTTCTTTTTCTTTTCTTTTCTTTTTTTTTTATAAAGTCTAGATTAGTCCTTTTACGTTTTGAAAAACGTTTAGAAATTTATTTTTTCTTGAGAATGACATGACGTATAGTGATATTCGAAATGTTATTCGAGACATTCGAGGAAGCCTCGAGCAGATTTCAAAGACGGCTTTTTTGCGAATTTATTCAGCTCGAAGACTGGAGTCCCGTACATTTCTCCCGTTCGTGTTTTCTAGGAAGGTAGGCTGTCAGTCTCACCCAGTACGACAAACAAAAAAAGCTTACCCCCAAATTCATAGATGTGACTTGCTTTGAAATCGAGCTTCAACTTGCTGAAGTCTGCCTTGCGACGAGCAGGCACGTTTCACAAATGCTCCTTAACTTGAACCGATATTGAACCAATCTTGAAGCGAACTTGAAGTGCCCAAATTTCAAGTCTGGTTTGGACCTACCTTGAACGCGACTTCGTAGTCATTTCAACTCGGCGGCTGGCCGATGTGGTGTTGCATATTGTATCGCCGCGTTCTATATTTGTCTACTGCAGTTGCCGTGTTGAATTCGGGGACGGGTATTTCTCACCGAGAGAAGCGTCCATCCCTCCGTAATCGAATGCATCCCACCGGGATGTGCGACAACGAACGGCAACGAAGCAGGAGCTGCTCAGCCGTGGCTTGACCGCCTGATCCGAACGACGACAACAGGCGGCTGCCGCTGATTCCCAAGCTACAGTTTCTCGTCACGGAGCGACTTTTGCTGGCAGGATGATTCTAGCTGTCAACATTTCACAACTGACGGCGTGCCGTGCAATCGCAAGAGTGACGCGTCTCACCTTAAGGCATCTGTCGCTCGGACGGCTTCGGGCCCGGCCACTTCCCCTGCGCTCCCGACAGCATACGCCTCCTTCGAGTAACCGGGTTTACGCACGTGTGTATCAAAAGCCCAGTGGCGGTTATGCAGACATTTATATTAAAAAAACTTTAAAGCAGTTGCCTGCATGAGCTATCGGGTGGGTTCCCCCTTTACAAATAATAAACAAGCCTCCAAAGCTTCTGGCGTGAAAAACCTGAGCAAGCATGTGTGGTGTGCACGCACGTTTACTGATCCAAGCTCTTGATTCCTAATCTGTACAGTACGTTCCCTGTATGCATACCCGCAGTTATTCTCAGTTTTGTGTTGCGTGTGCTGAATTACTTGTTGAAAAGTTGATGTGTACAATGTACCTGTCCCTTGTGTCAGGAAAATAAATGTGGAAAATCAGGAATGCTTTCTAAAGTTTGGTGCCGCCATGCATTTCAACTTCTCAAGGGATGTCCGCATTGTCAAAGGATTGTTTTGAACAAAATTGGTCATATAGCTGCTGAAAACTCACATTGATCCACGTAGACACATTCTACAATTTATAGCTGCCACACATATCAACAATTAAGTTCTGACGTGTTGCTTCATCAATGTATTTGTTTTCTAGCTGTTCACCACAAACCATTATACTCCTCGAATGACATTTCGTTCGTTTTTAAGATTTCCGCAAAAATTCACAAATTGATGTCCAGAACGCATTGTTTAGGCGCTTTTCTGAGAGTGTTTACCGACGTTTCCCAAAACAATATCCGATGAAACAATGGCCACCGGTTTAATTTGTTTGCTCTAAAGGACTTACCACTATACACAGTTCTATCAAAGGTTTGCACCGGGCTCAATTCTAGGGCGCAACGTTTTTGTGTCCACGCCACAATCAAAATATTATTGCCTCGTGAAGAAAAAAATACACCACAATTCTTCCACTGCAATATGGGCATCAACCTCAAGAGACAAAGTAAGCAGACTTTTCACGACTGTTCACACGCACTAAACTTCACACCAATGCACATATTTTCTGCATGCAACCTTCATAGTGAAGATGTAGGGATGATATTTTGTCAAATGTTTGAAAATATCATATATTTTTTTTCTGACTCAAAACATTTACTTACTTCTTTAGGTGCAACACTGCTGAAAGAAAGAGATGATTCCCATATCTCGTCGAGTAGTTGAAATCATCACTACGTGCACAGCATCACGTAACCTAGGAAGAACGAGCCATCCTTGCTGCTCTGCAGCAAGGATGGCTCGTTCTCGTACCATTCAGACTGAAGCCAGAATGGTACCGAATATGACACTCCCTCGTCGTGGCACCAGTGAAGTGGGGATAATATGTACGTTGCACAGTGGGTACTTAGTGAGCCACAGTTCGTTAATCACAATAATTTATATAATCTCTAAATGAAATGCTTTGTCTAACTGATGTTTTGTGGCTGAATAAAAAATAAATATCTCGTGATTTATGCTTTGCTTGGGCAATTGGCTCATAACGACTTGAATTTAAAACAGTGGAAATAATATAAACACGAAGGAAGGTACGCAAAGCGACCGTCCATGTTATATGTGCACCTTCCTCCATCACTGTATTGTTTGCATTTTCGTGATCTTCACATTCATTCTGGGATCATGGTTTTTTCATTATTTTAGAAGTTATTTTCTCTTTGATCTTTGCATTTCTAAGTGGCGTCTCTTATGAATGCTGTGTCATGTATGTTTCTTTCCCTAGTAAGAAATACCTGTTTTCTTTTTTTGATTGTGTTTCGAACTGAGGTGAACCCTGTGCTAAAAGTGGGGTGGAACGTATTGCTTGCTTTGTTTCCGTTTTATTACTCACTACGCCCTCGGAAATGCATGAGCCTCAATATTCCTCAGTCGCATCTCCGAAATAAATTAATTTTAATGACTGCAACCTGTGCATTCGCCCCCTTGTTTTTCCTGTCATCATAAAACATTGCCGACATCAAATTTGCAAAAAGATAATGGCTCAAGCTGCAGACAAACAAACATACAGACCAGAGCTGCTTATTTTATACATATACCAACATGCGGCTCTGACGAGCCAACACAAACTAATATTCTGGAGGTGGCACTGCACGTCTAGAGGCACTGAAAGACTCCAAGTGCTTTTTGCGGTTAGTTGAGATGAAAAAAATACAAAAAAAATTCTTACCATTTTTGTATAGCATACAGCAAATGTTGCACATGCATTGTGCGGCTGAGGAAAATGGAAGGAGTGCAAGCTTTCGCTTACATCTAAGAAACAACTGTGCTGGTGAACACATTATCTCCCTGTGGTGCACATTGAAGTAAATTTAAGTCATCAGCTTTTGAAGTTTATGCAAAGTTTAATAGTCGCTAAATAGTTTTCACACGGTGCTTATATTTTCCCAAGCTTGGAGGTCATGTGAGCCGTAAGCTTGTGAATGCAAACTAGTGTGTCACAAGCTTCATGGATGTGTGGCGCAGAAGAAAGACAATGTGATGAGGACACGAGAGGAGGACAATGGTCGTAAAAAACAGCTCGGGTGATAAATGACTTCTTATTAAATGATTACAGTGGTGCAAGCATTTACTGACGTTGCCAAAGATGTTCGAACAGAAAATGAACACGGCACTGAAGAGTGCAGCGACAAACTGATGATTGTCGCTGGACTCGACAAACGATGAGGGTGTCGCAGTTTTCTTGAAACAGTCTGGCATACGTTAATATGAACAGGTACTAAGTCCGGTCGTACTGAAACATGTCATACCGTTGTCTGGAACAGTGTGTCTCATTCAGAATTAAGCAGCCACAACCTCTTAATGAGTGTGGCAACTGCAACTCTCTGACATGGTCGCAGAGGCAGAAGAGCGATGAGGTGGCCTTCCACATCCAGACGCCGATAGGCCATAAAGAAAATTTATGCATTCATGTCAGCGGGAAGAGATGCTTTCTGCTGTTAGCCCACTCGTTTGCAACACTGCTGACAATGATGTGGTGCTCGCCGCCGTCATAGTCACTCATTTATGAAAAGAAGTCGGGTACCGACCTGTAGTGCTCGGAAGACATTTAACAGGATGTCGACTATGCCCTAAGGTGTCCTTTTACGACACTACAAAATGCAGCTGCATTAAACAGCTTGAGTGTTTTGCTCAAGTCCTCGACGCTTCGTCTTTTTCTTGCTCGACAGAGGGTTCCCCTTCCTAGCAGTATACACTCTTAGAAAAAGGCTATCGATAGTCCTCCCTAAGGGGACGATCAGTCTTGTAACCTATGTTACTTTAGAAAGGGAGAAACGTTCGTCCCTGAAGCAGGGGAGCAAATAGTTCCTCCGTCGCCTGCTTTTCATTATGGCGGCCCTGAATCGAGCAAATCGAGCTCAATAAGGCTTAACGAGGACGCTACGTCTATTGTACGGGACAAGAGGAGCAGCAAATAAAAGCGCAACACAAGCTTTCCGTGAACTGTGTTTATTTCGGAAGCCAGATTCCCCCAGCAGGTACAGAAACTTAGCGTTTCGAAAGCAGTTACTCAGTCGTCTCGTCGTCAGCAATGCGATGTTAAACGGAGACGACCAATACCCACTTACTTCGCGCACTTCACGTTTTACCTTTGATGTTCTTCGAGTCACAACTCCTTCGTCAACCGCATCACGGAGGGATGGCAAACCAATCCGCGAAACCAAGAGCCGCTCTTAAAAGAACAAATTCGAAGTCGCTGTTTATCGCGTAGCTTGAAAGAAGGTTAAATCGCTTGTCATCATTTGGCAGGGTCATGTAGAGTAATTGCAAGTAGCTAGGCTAGGTGGCGCTAAATACCACCCAATTCATGTTCTACAAAAAATATTTTCTCAGGCCATCCTTCCGTTTTGGGATCTTCGGAAACCTCTACTATACCCACATGTAGACACATTACGCATACTACAAGCATGAGGTGAACATACATTGAGCGCATACACATACATGGCACATACAAATCATCAATACAACGGCACACTAACCCTAACACTGCACCCGAGCTCTGCATTTCCGTGTTTTATACTGGTCGCTTTGAACGTACGGAATTTCTCGGTGACTGCCTAAGCAATAAAAAATATTCCCAGCATTTTGATTTCTTTCCAGCAGTGTCATACCTCTGAGAGTACTTTTAATGGCTCAGGGGGTGAATCTCTTATTAAAAAGTAAACGCTCGGTCATGCCATAATTATTTGAAATCCAATAAATCAAGCCGCTCCAATGCGGATCGAAGCCATGAGTTTGTTTCCCCGCGCGGCACGTCGTAGCTTGTATTTCTATTGTAGTGTTTGATTTTCTATTTGTGCTGATCGCGCACGACAGCAATTGCCATTTTGAATTAATCTTTGTAAAGCGGATACTCACTCAGATGGAAGTGATGCTTCACGGGAAGAGAAATCGCTTTTCGATCAACTTGAATGCAGTCAAAGCCGCGACTTGCGGCAGGTGTTAAAGGGCAACTCCGGCCAAAACTCAAAATGAAATAAATTACTGGTATCGCTGTAGTGACACAAAATACGACCCCAGCCAAAATATTACGTCCGTGGGACGCCGCATTCTCAACTAATGCCGATAATAAAAATGCGACCCGCCGCGAGCCGCTGCTCCTTAGCGGGCGGCCAGCGGGTTGCCGATCGCTAAAGCAACATTGGGCCGTGACGTCAGTATCGTTCTCTTTTTTTCCTCCGGTCCGGGCGTTGCGCGGAGTGCGCTTCTTTGAGCCGCTACCACCGCTACTTCGGCTTGTGATTGGCGTGTTTAGCCGTTGCTTTTATCTGTAGCCCGTGTAGCTTCGGTATAGCCTTTTGTTTATTTGCTTGTGAGGACTCCAAGACTCGTTTTAGCGAGCAACTCGGTGCGCCCAAGACTGCCCAGCTGTTCCTCGAAAGATGCCGAGTACAACTTGTAGCGCTGTGGGCTGCTCAAACAACCCGCTGCGCAACCCGGAGGTGCTTTTTCACAAGTTTCCAACGGACCGGAAATTGGAGAAGGTGTGGGTGAACGCTGTTCGACGAGTGGACTTTGGACTTCGGCTTTTACGCGCCCGAGGAAAAAAGAACGAAAAAAAACAGACGTGTACAGCCCAGCACACGTGTGTTCGGGCGCCGCGGCCCACGCCGGAGAGCCTCAAAGCTTCGTGTCTGGGACTGACCCGCAGCGCGAAAGCGAGAGGGCCCCCAGTACTGTACGTCACTGGCAGCGCGGCGTAGAGCAACGCCGCTCCATCCACGGAGCCCCGATGACAATTTAGGCCTAGCGACGAGTACGGAAGACCACACACACGGCGACAGCCGCCGAGTACGGCACCGAACGAGTTCACTCGTTTTCCAGTCGCTAGCTTTGGGTATACAAGCGACGAGTACGGCATAGCGCATGCACGGCGGCGGCCGCCGAGTACGGCACCGAACGAGTTCACGGGTTTTCCAGTCGCTAGCTTTTGGGTATACGCACTAACTCTTGCTACATATGCTGGATAACTACCACGTATACAGAATTAAAACAAAATCAGCTTACCTCCTATCTTTAGACGGCTAGCGCAACAGAGGTAGGTGCCGCTCGGCCTGCGTACTCGTTGAACGAGAACGATCCTGACGTCACGTTCACATAGCGGCTGATTTCCAGTGTTGCCGGGGCCTCGAGCGGCTAGTTTCGGTTTTGTTGGCCGCGCCCCAAACAAAACTTTGAGGCGTCGATATCTTTAAAACTACGCACAATAACGAGAAAAAAATTACACCTTGCAATTCAGGGACGCTGACTGCACTAAAAACAGTCATAATCCCAAAATCGAAAGTATGGACCGGAGTTGCCCTTTAAGTGTACTGAGCTACGCCGTGGCGAGCTCGAAAACTTCTAGCGCTCATCCCAACGCGCCAGTTGGAGGGCAGTTTCTCCAGGAACCGGAGTATATTTAAACAGCAAAATAAAGAGTAGCTTTTTCTGTAGCGTGAGCTACACTGGCCGAGGTTGAGCAGTTTCGCGTGGCTCTCATAATGAGGCGTGCTCCGTGTTGCGCAAGCGCGAAGAGAAGTGACGTCACACGGCGCACAGCTGGCGGGGGCGGAGCAGCCGTCGCCGCGGGCTCCGCCGCCACCGCTCGCGCCTCGCCGGTCTGCGCAAGCGCGAGGAGCAGTGACGTCACACGGCGCACAGCTGGCGTGCCGGAGTCGACGCCGCCTGCGGGCTCCACCGTCCACCTCACGCGCCTCGCCGGTCTTCGCATGCTCCAGAGGAGAGACGTCATAGCCGCGGCAGCCACGCACTGGCGCTCGATCAGCCTGCTCTAGCCGTGTGCCTTCGTTGCGCCAGTAGCCAAGTCTGACGCTGCACCGGAGCTGCTTGATAGCGCCTCTGATTTTGTGCGAATAAGCTCACGCTACGTATATCTTGGCATTGCCAAGCTAAGCACACCGCTACTATTTTATTTTTTTTTTCGATTTTACCTACTATCTTTTTTTAATGCTAAAACTCCACACTGTAAATATACGTACTTTCCGTCATAATTTTGTACTGTTCAGTCCTTTCCCCAGAGCGCAATCGCTCTCGGGGAGGACACAACCGACAGTCACATTGGCCACTGCACGATTGGAGCTTATTCCCCTGTCAGACGGCGTTTTAAAGATCCTTTTCACTAAGCTCCTTTATAAAATCGGCGAACCAGCGCACGCCGTAGAGCACGTGCGCGCGCCACAGAGCACGTGCGCACTCCATATCGCGAGCTGATTGGCCGATTTTTTAAAGGAGCTTAGTGAAAAGGATCTTTAGAACGCCGTCTGACACCGGTATTATACTGTTCAGACCAGCGTTCCAGCATGACTATCCGCACGTCAATCGATTGCACCTAGTCCCTCAAGTGGTCTTAAACTCTTTAATGTAAAGCGGAATGTCAACCTGCGACACCCCGCCCCTCCGATCACGGCCCGACCAGCGGCATCGATGCCCGACAGTTTACGTCATCTCATCTTGTTGTTACACCACTGATACGCGAACACACGGTCACATCGGCAATAATTCCAGTCTTCTGTTCACTGCGCTCAACAGTGCCATCACATCACGATGTTGCTGCTATGTTGCTGACACGCAGAAATACAGAGCCACGTTGATTGCCGGTTTGGCACTCCGCATCGGAAAATAGAACCGAATACAGCACGGAAGGCACCCGGCAGCCGGCAGCAAAACCAGCCTGCCTTGGAGGTAGTTCCTGCGATTTCCATAGCGTCGAAAACGTCGACACAGGTCCGCGTGGTTCCGCTACTGTAGTTCCGCGTGGGTTCCGCAATCCGGAGACGGCCATCTTACCCAGTGTACGTAGCGCTGCTGGCACTGCTCCGGAACTTCGCTGTTTCTAGCGGCTTCGCTTGCTTGTTTGATAAAATTAGTGATAAAAACGTCAATGCAACCGAAATGTTCTGCACGTTTGTACTAGTAGACGGAATTACAGGCGGCCTTCGCTGCTGCTGAAGCTCAATCAACTCAAGAACAATTATTAAATAACGTGCGCGACGTGATCGTAAAACGAAACCGAAAGAAGATGAGTCGGGAGGGCGAAAGCGTTCTCCCGTCTGCCTGGAGAAGGAATAAAAAGTCTCGTTCCTTCCTTCCTCTCGTGTCCGCCTGGGGGCGCGTCAGTAGAAGGAAGGAAGGCGCGCCGTTGCTACCTTTTTCCTCCATTTTTTCTTAGAGTGTACCATTGGCTGCAGCAGCAGGCTACTGACTCCCTGTGGACATGGGGCACATATGATTCTCTGCCACAACATAACCATGCTGATTTACTTGCCTGGAAATCATGTCCAGCGCAGACCGCATTCACTGGTTTAGGAAGCAGCTCCTTTCCTAAAAAAGAAAAAAAACGTTTAGTCAACGCACTTACATTAAACATAGAACATATAACCCACAAGTTTATATTCTCCAAGGTGCTACTCCTGCTCCTAGACTGCATCTTTAGGGGGAGACTTCCGAAGAAACGTAAAATGATTTGACTTCAATTCATGAATGTCACAAATGAGAAACTGACAGCGTCGAGATTATTAATAGCCGACATGATGAAATACAAATTAGAAAAAATTATATTCAAAGAGCTCTCATGATTACAGAAGGTTAACAACTCTGCCCCCGCATACCAAACATTAGTGACAGTTCCACTGCCACATGCACAACATGTTCTGGGTCTGTGTTTCTGCCCGTGAAATCTTGACGCAGTAAACATAGACGCGAAAACTATGATGCCCGATATCTACTTTCTAGTTTCGATCACCGAAAGCACATGAACCGCGCCTAACGTTTTATGTGGTGGCGCCCATTAAAACAAGCCTTTGCAGAAACACATAAGCAACAAAAAACACGTTTAAATCTGGCGAACGAACGCTTGGTCCAGGCCGCATAGTTTGCAGTTGACATATCTGAGAGAGCTCTTAGCCAACGCTTCATAGTTTGAACAAGAAAATGTTTCAGATCACTAACCTGCTTTGAGCAGCGCTTCAATTTGCAGTCATTTTCCCTCCGCATCGGGAGTTCCAAGCGCTTCTTTCGTTATTATAGTGCCGTAGGAAGATCCTATGAGGATTTTAAACTTACCCATTGAGGCTTGTGGACGCGGCGCCGGACTCGGGCACTCACTCAAATATTTTTTTTCATGCTTGTTGATCCCAGATAAGCATTTGTTACTCGTCTTCGGTGAATTCTAGTTGAAGCTTCTCCCGAGTTTTCATAATGAAGCACACGTCAAAACTCACTTGACGCCAAATGTGTCCAGAAGCGAGTGCCGCTAACAAGCCAAACGAAAAAAGGCGCGCCATGAACCATCGCTCAAATGAGCCAACGTTGCCAGACGGAAGTGCGCATTTGTTTAGAAAACGCGTACAACGTTAGTTTCAAAACCTGCGCATCCGCATCTTTCACGATTTGTATTTCGTAACCACATGCTATGAAGAAAATTTAAAGAAGCAACTTCGTTTTGAAGCGTGAAACACTTTTAAGAAACAAAAATGCGGCCTAATCTCGCTCCCAGGTGGGGAACATTCGCGAGCGCTCACGACCTGAACGAGACTTGGCGAAGGAAGTTCGCGGGAGCGTCTATGAAACGTAGAAGCCAGCTTGGGCGTTTTGAAGTCGAACTTGGTGTGGAGGCGGTCTTAAGCAAGTCGAAGTTCGGCTTCAGTTGAAGTCGCATCTATGCATTCGGGGGTGAGGAAGGCAAGCTGGAATTCTAGGCAAGTCTAGAAGGCCCTTCCTCGACGGCAGCGCCGCGGCCTGTAAAATAATACTACCCCCCCCTCTTTTTTTATCCCACGATAACATAAATACGCCTTGACGCAGAGCTGTGTTATATACACCAGTCACATTTTTATTTTTGATAGTTCTCCACAATTAAAGCATATTATTACTGTGCAAGCCAGACTATGGTTCCAGCAGCTGCAACAATAACTCCGATACATTCCAGACGAATAAATTACAACGAAGTTCAATTGAGTTTGTTTGCCTGCACCACGTTGACAAATACGAAAATTTGCATTTAGCGACAAGTGCCAGTTCCACCCTGTTTCGCTGCTCCAGACGTTGCTTTAAGCTCGGTGATTAATTAGAAAAGAACTAAGATATTTTTGGTCTTAAGAACTCAACTGTAGGTCAGAGGTGGCAGCACATATTAACCTCACGAGATCCACTTAGATTAACGCTAATATCGGTCAATTTCTTATGACGTGTAAATAAACTCTCCATAGACGGAAAAGTATTACTAAGTTGACGTAAATATTGCAGCTCGTGTAACCTTATCTTCTGTACGTTTATACAGTAATATATACGGCTTCGCCATGGAGGTAAAACAAGAGGTTCTAAGTAAGGAATCCTCAAATCTAGACGCAACGTCACTAAATCATCCAATCGAAAAAGTATGACGTCACGAACAGTCTTGTGTTTTTAAGTGATTGTATTACATTCGAAGCTGAAGATTGCAGCAAGGCATGACAGCCCACAACAACGCAGACGCCAAAGCATTATATGATAACTACCAAAAGGCAATAAAACGCATACTATAAATACACATTATTACAGCTTCAGTTTTTTATCCATAAAGAGTATGAAAAGTTTTGTTTTCCGGCAAGCGCCAAATCCTGTCATAGCTTACCTAATATTACTCACATTACGTATTATTTTTTAAGAAAAAAAGAGGATAGAAAAAAAAATCGTCGAAAACAGTTTGAGTAGACTTTGAAAGCTTTCAGCTTTCGCCATTTTTGTATACTTTACTTTTTCGTTCTCGACAGACTGTCAATTTGTTGGAAACGCTCCACAGCACGTTCTCCTAAAAAGCTCTTTAAAATTGGTTAGCTGTGCAAAAATAAATAAAAGTAGTAACAGCGTCCTCAGATCACATGCGAAACGACTTTGCTAAAAACAAATCTTCAATTTAAATCTCCCAGTGTTGACAACCTATCTCTTGGCTTGCGTGCGCAGCTAGAAGTTCCAAGGAAAAACAAATCGCCATCGTGGTTTTAAGAAATGTAAATATTTCCATTCCCTAGAGTAAACCAAATGGCTTCCTTTCCAACTCAAAATAAAAAAATAAAGCGTCTTAGCTTTGTTGTTGACTTGACGAGACATCGAATGTGATTTGCGGTACCTATACACCTGACGGTGAAAAAGACAAAAATAAAACGGCGCAAAGGCGACGAAGTCAAAGAAGGCACTAACACTTTCAAAAAGATGATTTTGCTTTGAAAGAATCTCCGTGCAAATGCGTTCAGTTCAGAGGCACTGACAGGTCCACCTTTGAGCGATGTAAAGACATGTTGGATCAAGGTGTATGCGAACGTTGCTTCCAGTTTTGCTTTGTCCTTTCGAGGTATCAATTTTCAATGTTACCACCAGCAGTGTTGCAAAATCTTGTTTTCATTATTCGGAAGAGTAGGCTTCAAACATAGATACAAAATAAATATGTGTTTGGGTTTTCTGATTTGTAATTTCAGCTTCCGTTCTGCTCTTGGTGATAACTTGATGTTGAACACGGCTCTGTTTGAAGCGGCTCAGACCCGGTTACACTAGACGAAAGAGCAACAAACACTTACGACAAACACGTTGGGAGCAGATTTATTTTGCTGCGTCTTTGTTTGTACAATCTAGCAGTGCAGAATTATTAGCAATGCGTTAAGGTGTCACCGATGAGTCAAACTCGCGTCGTTAAGAAACCGGGCTAACTGCGTGTTCTTTTATGTCTTTGCGAACAATTGTTGCTGTTAGTTTACAGTGTGTGGCCAGGAAAATGATGAACATGAACAAGATACATTTTAGTGGAATCATATACCGTAAAATATGAGGGAGCGCCCAGCCCACTTTCTGTGAAAACTGGATTAATCTAGGCATGGGCGCTTGTCCGGTTAAAACGGGTGCTTAACGTGTAATTTGCTAAATTCGTAGGTTTGGAACACGTAAATGTGAGCGCTTAAACAGAAGTGGGCACTTTCGCAGTATTACAGTAATTGTTTTTGTTTTTATTTTATTACTTCAAAGTGGGCAGACCCACTGAGTACTTGATGACAAATACTACCTTGTTACCACATGACATAGAAGGCCAACGCCTTTGAGTTATGTATGTATGTTTTTTGGGGAAGAAATAAATATAGTTTAAAAAACAATAATTTTAAAACTAAGTTTTTACGATGTTCAGTCCAAATGCACTATATTTCAAAAATCCAGTTTATGACTTTCGCACTTTGTTTAGCTTTGATATAGGACAAAAAAGCTGAGGCGTAAGATAAAATAATTAGTACGTGCTCTGGTAAAAATTAAAATGCTAAGGAACCGAGTTCTTTTTAGGATACACTAGAATTAATGTTCTTTCGTGTAAAAAATATTTATGGAATTGTATAAAAATGCTAAATGTTTAGACTGTCGCGACTAGCTTCTTTTGTGTGAAACCGCAGGCGGTGTTATGTAAAGTCGATAGGAGCACATCGTATTGCTTGAGTATGATAAAGTCGCGCTTATACGGGGCTGTTACTAAACCCAGCGGGATATTCGACGTATACCCGCTTTTCCTCGTGGGCCTTATTCCAGTTAACCTCTAAGACGAACAACATCCTTCCATATGTTCATATTAGTTTTTTTATGGATTTCTAAAATGTGAAATTAGCTTATGACAGCGAGCAGTTCTCACTTTTCATTTTAAGCGAATCAACATGGTCGTCAATGCAACATATTGAGTTCCCATAGTTTCAGAACATTTTCCCCCTATTATATCTATCTTTATCGTGCTGCTTTAAGTCATTTTTGTACTCTGCATAACAAGACAAGCTTCAATATGCAATAATCATTATAAGGGTCAGATTATGAGCGGACCATGTTTGGTCAAAACAAACTGTGCTACCAAAAAAATCAAAACAGATTTTTCTTTTTCAAGTTAACAAAGAAATCGGTCTCACACATTAATTTCGCCACGACATCAAGGTTTCAGTAATGAGTTTGGCGAGACAAACACTCAAAAGAATGTGGCTCGGAAGAAGATTACTTTGAGGCAAGGAGATTAGAAGGTTTAAGGGGCATAACATCAGCCGCGTTGCCTCCACAAGCCATGCTCTCTTGACGCCTCGCCTCTTTCTCATTTTCCTCCTTACCCTCCTCACTTATCGGCCCAGCACGTAACCGTCGCGTGGTTACTGGTTGCGAGTAGCAGAGAGCGTGATGCTGGTGGGTTTCATTTATCAGTCATCACAGCCAGAAACTGTGACCCCCGCCCAGACGACCGACATTACGCCTGCTACGCTTCGTTATGCCTTCAGTTTTCTACAGACCGCTACCATCCTGAAAACGATAGTATTCAACATGGAACGTCAGCGCTGCAACGAAGTCTGTTGTCGTGTTTTGGGTAACGTATCGTGCATCTGCGGGGAGTATTCCCTTTATTTTCTGGCCACTAATATCTACAGTAGCCAAAGTAAGAATAAATTATATACACACATGATTGCGTAACTATTTCGACCCGACAGATTGGACCAATACTTCGCATTTTTACGGCGAGGATTTCCGCGCTCGCCTGCAAATGATAGCCGAGCTCTCATTGCTATCATATATGTTATATTACGCTACAATACGTTTGGCTTTTTCTTTTCGTTGCGGCCGCTGTGCAGGTCGTCCACTGGGACGTTTTATTGCAGTCATGACAAATTCAACCAACTCAACTTGACTTGAGGTTGAGAGATGTTTAATTGACAATTGGAAGTGCACGGCGCACACCACGCTACACTTCGATGGGGTCCAGCCACCGCCGCTACCAACGGCCGAAATCCATCGTTTCCGCAGTTCGGCAACCGTAGGATATCTAAGAGAATTGTTGATCGATTCCTGTTATCGTTAAACTATGTGTGTGTAATACGCCTACGGCTTACCGGTGAAAGGTACCCCCCGCTGAAGAAAATCCAGTCCGATTGCGGCAGCCGACCACGCTGCAAGCACCCATTCCGTAGCCGGAGGAAATTAGCGTCCCGGCCCCCGTGGTCCCGGCGACGCCAGACTTTCGTTTCCTCAGTTGCGGCGATTGCCCTGATTGTCAGCAGCAGTGTGTTGTCTGCTTGTGATCCGCCTCAACCTCGCTTGCACCTTTGCATTTAATTGCATTATAATCTCGACCGCTTGCCTGCTTTCTTCACGCCTAGCCTTCGATCCGATAAAAGATACCGGACGGAGCGCGCGCAAGCCTGCAAGGAATCCTTCTAAAATCAACCATCCATCTCGCATGTGACATGTCACGCGCACCAATTACCAGAGAGATCTGCGGTCACGTTGCCCATTACATTGTTTAAACTTTTTATGACTAGGCTTCACATATATTGCAACGTGCCCCTCCTAGTATTTATAACCTCCTTGCTTTGAGGCCGCACCCTGTATTTCAAACTGAATCGAAACCGCCATGTCAGACTTCCTTCAAACTATTTCTTTGTGAGATTACAAAAAATTACAAAAAATAATTCAGTACAATAAAACACTCTGCCTAAGCAGTTCACCACTAAAAGACAAAAAAAAAAAAGCATGAGCCAATCCACCCAAGCCGGAAGACCAACAAATTCACGCGAAGATGCTGCGTAAAAACCGAAAATCGCTTTCAACAATACCTCCACCTGCCGAAAGCAAGCACAGCCATTCATCGCATGCCCCGACAATGGCGAGGGATAAAAAAAGCTTCCAGCAGTCCGGGATTAGAAAAAAGGAGGACCAGGTCTTCGGGCCGGCGCAATCACTTCATCTTGAACGCTATGCCCTCTTCACCGCTAAACTGACAGGGCGGCGGAACCTCCTCGCTCGCTCGACCAATCAGCTGCCACCCTTTCTTCATTTGACCCAGATGTCTGCGCATGGGCATGGGCGGGACCGTGATCACGTGACGAAAGGCAGACGTGTCGTTGGTCCAAAGAGCACCCAGCTTCCACCGCACTGTCAGCTCAGGAGTGAACAGAGTATAGGAACAGACGTTAGGGAGAAAAGGATATGTTATTCCCGGTGTGGGCCGTGAAACGAAGCTGAGTCTCCTCGGCATTGTACGTAGAAACCCATTTTCATTCCGAACAAAGACGGCGCGGCTTTAAATAGACGCGGAGTGTCTGGCAGACCAGGAGGTGTAGGAACTGCAGGTGTTCTATAAGACGCCTCCCCCTTCCAGCATTTTTCCTGGAATTGAGTTGCAGACAATGTTTGGTAGTGGTGTTCGACGTCGTCGTGTTGTTGGTCTCCCGCTGAGCTCCTGTTGGTAGGGAACGTGATGGGTTATCGAACGTTCTGCGTTCTCCTCTCTGCTGGCAGTGCGTGAAGGCTGTGGCATTTCGCCCTTTCAGGCGTGAGAACTAAGTTGTTTACTACAGCGTTTACAATTTCTGTAATCTCATTCCCAACGGCAGTCTTTAAATGCGATATCATTTGATGAATTTGATGTTAAGTATACCAATTCGTTGTTGAGAGTGAACTTCTTGGCGAAACTGGAACTAATGCTTTCTAGGACAAACATTTTATATTTTAAACTTCTTTTTTAGGTGGGTTTTGATTGTTACTTTTACCACAGTTGCTGTGCTAGGTATGCTTATAAATGTCCGTAAAGTAAACCTATGGGCCCTACAATGCTCATTTATACAGCAATCACGCGATCCAAGTGCGCGTTGCCATCGGTTGAAGTATAGTGGAAAGAAGCACGTGGCGCTTTCGGCGGGTAGACAAACCCACGAAGTGCGCAAGAAAAAGACGAACTTGAAGTTCCGTAGTGGTTCTGCCATGGGTATACATGGAACGTTATTGCTTAGCCTTTATAATAACCATTAATTATATTGTGAATTTGTTTAAAGAATACTTTGGTTGCAGAACACACCCGTTTTATTATTGATCGCTTTTCGCCACGTGAAGTGACAACCATGCAGAAGCAAAAGCGTAACATAAATGATTATTAAAAAATGAAAGATACATTAAATGCGTCATTTTATTCAAAATGCAAGAGAACAACTTTCTTAGCCCGAATTCATCTACACCTTGAAAATAAACTAGCCTGGCCTAAGCTTAAACGTGTGAGATTTGAGGCCCAATTTATTATTTTTGCAGGAATTCTCAAGTGCGCATAATTCAGCTCCAGCCTTGGATTGGATGGTGGGGAAGCTAATTCTGTCCACCAAGGCACTATTCCCAAACTAATTTGCAAGAAGTGGCCGCTGTCTGCTATTTTCTCGAACTTGCTTTCTTCAGAGCTCTCAATCGCTCATTTAGAAAGGAAGTAATTCTCAGTTGAAACACGTTAAAGCGAATTTCATGATCAAACTCGACTTTTGTATTTAGAGTTTTAAGTGTTAGAAGACAGACACTGGACACCCAGGAGTACACCATCTCATGTTTCCGACGTCACTACCCCCGCGCGGTGACACAGGCTGGTTTACTGCGCACGCCCTGATGCATCGCTCATTAAGAAATGCATGACTGCGCTTGCGCAATGACCACGATTTCCTCGGCCCCATTAACGAACCTGTTTAAAAGCAGTGTGTTCAACAGTAGAGCTCTATTCTGCAAGTGATATATATATATTTGTCCCGCGTCCCGCTTTGCGTGAGGCGACACGCGTGAGCGCATCTGGAACCTTACTACCTATAAAACGTGGAGCCAAACGTAGCGACAGGCATCCTTATCTGATATATATCTTAGAAAAGGGGAAAACACTATGTTTCGTCAGGTTTTAATATAAGAAACCCAGGCGGGATTTGAAGTTGTTGTTTTCTAAAATGCTTAATACGCGTTGATTCGATATGCTTTATAAAACAACGATTAAAAAAATATTTATCAGGGGGACTTTATTATAAGGTGTTCGTGAGTCGGAACCCCACCCACAGAAGCATTCTCCAAGTCAAAGGGATTAGCTTCGTTACAATAAAAAAAATGTCATGTTTTATCTCAATGGAGTGAATCTCCTGGACAGTAGAATAACAACCTACCTGCCATGGCTAGGTTCGCTAACCTTGAACTCAACAATATCAAACCTCCCAGATACTTATGTCTGTTAAGTGACAAGGTTTTGATCAACCTAGACCACTCCGTGCGTCATAATTTAATTGCACAGGATGCTGGCTAGTATTGACGCTTCATCTGTCTTGATATGCGCATTGCAGCGGTTCCAAGAGTCAGTCCTGTACAAAGAACACCTTTAAGTTGTCGTATCTCTGTGCGAGTCTGAATGGTCTGGAAAGCTAGAAATATCCACAAGAATATTATTTGTTCTACCTTT
>JAZHYW010003025.1:0-18962 GCA_037355805.1 Ixodes ricinus
CACGACCGGCATGCGAAGCGCGCGCCACCAGTTCTCCTCGACCTGTGATTGGTCTGCCGCTGCGGTTGTTTCCAACGCAGCGGGGAAAAAAGGCCGCCAAAATGTTCAAACATACGATGATTTCATTGGTCCTCGCAAGTACAGAAACGAGTCCGCACGTATTTTATTCCTGCGTGATTAATAGGCGGTTCTGCCTTCTAAAACTGAAGATACTCATTCACTGACACTTCCTTAACGCCATCGCATCAAAAAATAGCTTTCCCAAAAACCGCTTGAGTCCCGCCTTTAAGTGAACGAGGTGAACGCACAGAGTGAGTGAAGGTGATGGTGGTGGCTGATTGTGATTACTGCTGATGAATACTGACAGTGATGAGTGAGTGGTGATGTTGGTGGTGATGAAGAGGGTGAAGACAGAGCGTAAGGCGTAGCAGCGGTCCTCGCAACGGTGGTCTCACGATGGTGGTCTTCGAAGGGCCGCCATGGGCTGCTGACGTTTGGCTGGCCAGGCTCGAGCCCCTGGAAGGGCTCCCTCCCTGCCAAGCATGCAGACGGTCAGGTCGAATTTCCGATGACGCAGGGAGTCCAGCACCCCATGGCGGATCTCCTGGAGCTGGCGCAGTGTTGGCCGCGCGGTGGTCTTCGCGAGAGTGGGCCTTTGGTTGGGTTGGCTCCCTGACGATGAGAAAACCTGGTTTTACGCCCAGATGGCTTCCTCTTCTCGGTGACATTGGCAACCATACACTTCGACGAAGAACAACTTTAGGATTAGGCTTCCCAAGTGGCAGCTAAGGCGGGCCGTCACGAGAAACGGCTTGCTCGCCAAAGCTGTCTTCACTGGTGTGCCTCCTTGAGTAACCCAAAACACCTTGAGTCTTTTTGGTGGACTTTTCACGCTATAGAACGACTCTCACCAAACTGAAAGTCAGACAGGTAACATCCAGCTGCGTCTATAGAGCGCAACTGGATGTTGCCAGTCCGACTTTCAGGCTCACTGACGAGGACCTTGCGGTGTTCACAGCGGATGCATCTTCCCCTTGACATGCTAGACGTCGGTCGCGTTTCCTGTCATGGCTATGCCAGACATTACCGGCATTATTACGCCATTCACTCTGCCTGAGCTCCAAGACTCCATCGAGAGTGCTAGTCGCCGGTCCGCTCCAGGACATGACGGTTTCACATACGAGGTGCACAAGAATCTCAAAGGAGAGTCAGTCGCCGACTTCCTAGCCATCAGAAATAAGATCTGAGAAGACGGCGAGCTCCCCAAATCATGAAAACGTTTGCTTGTAGTGCAATTTCCCAAACCAGGCATGGCACCGACCAGTCTCACCGCTCTGCGGCCTATATCACTGACTCCGTCTATCTAAAACATTTATGAGCAGATGGCGGCTAAACGTATCTCATGATGGCGTGAGGCCGCGCTGTCTCCATCACCCCAACCAAATTTAATTCCGGAAACATCCGGGAACTGAAGATGACTTCGACTGCCTTGCTACGGAAGTCCTACATCTGTCACCCTATAATTACTTGGTTCGCACTTGTAGCTAGTGATATATCAAAGGCCTATGACAATATCGCCCAAGCCCCACTGCTAGAGGCGATGGTGACCCTCAGCCTCCCCCCTTGTGTCATAAATGCTATGCATGCCTTTATTATTGACAGGACTTTCGCCGTCCGAAATCATAAGGGGAGTCGTCAAACTTGCCATCAAACTGTGGCATGCCCCAAGGTACAGTACTTGCGCCACTCCTATTCAACTTTACATTGCTTTCCCTGGGCTGAGTTTTTGCTGATATACAAGACCTTCTTTTTTTAAATTTAGGCTCATGATGTTCCAATATGGTCGGTCTACTCATCTCTGGATATGCAATAAATGCCTTACATGGCGGACTGAATATTATAGACCGCCATGCAACGTATTTCGGCCGAATGGTGTCCCGCGAAAATCCGAATTTCTTCATGTGTGTAACAACGCTGCCCGCAAGAAACTTTCATAGAATCCCATGCCCCTCGGGTTAGGAGTGACTGAGCTTCCAATGGTTGCACAATCCAAAATCTTAGGACTCCTCATCCATCAGTCCTGCTCAACCAAGCAGTGGCTTCAAGCGGCACGCAAGACAGCGGCGTCTACAACACACATCATCCGACGCATCTCAAAACATTGAACATAGAACATAGAACATAGCATTATTGATAGAACAATCACTTTCAAAATGACTGTTCTATCAACGATGTGTCGGAGTGGGAACTGGGGTAGCTTAACGCCCCTTCACTGCGTCCGCAACCCCGCTTGATATACCAAGCTCATTTCCAGCGTCTCAATTCATCTCAATGGAAAACTCTAGAAATATTCAATAGGGACGCCATTCGCTTTATTATTGGTGTCTCCCTCGGCATACCCCTGCTTGGCACCTGTACCAGTATGCTCAACTAATAACAATTAAACAACTTATAGCTCAAAGCAGAGAAGCTCGCAGTTTGAAGCATACCACCACTCCTTTGCACGAGAAACCTGCCTGCTGCCCTTCGTACGTTATTGCTCCCCGGCCGCCATGGCGGCCGCAGAGCACCAGCTACCAATACTATCAACACTATGATTACTACCAAGAAGCCTGCGACCGTCCGCACGCGTCCGCCCGTCTCCGCGCCACCACGAGTGGAACGGGTTACCGACCCGAGCTCGGACGAGTCGGAATTAAACGTTTACACCGACAAAGAAACGTGCCAACATAGCATCGCTACCGCAGTACATTGCCCATCAAAGCCTTCCATTGACACATCGGCGTCCTACGCGACACAGCTGGACGATTCGCTCATCGTATAGACATATAGGAGATTTGCGACGCAATCAAAACAGCAGCGTGGATGTTCTATGCTTCTCGGGTGCGCGTTCACACGGATTCTGCCTCTGCCATCCGACATCTCAAGTCAACGCAATCTCTGCAGCTGCGTATCTGCCATGAGATTCATGCCTTACATCGTACATCTGCTAAAGAGGTCTGCATTCTATGGATCCCTGGTCACAAACACGATACTGACCAGGCAAGTTCCACCAATTCGCTCAAGCCCTGATTAAACGTCGCCCTTATGATCCTGCCCCTATTCAAGATGAGGCGGAGGTCTCACTCGTCGTGGGCAAGGCCCGCATAATAGTCGCTACGCCTGCACTCATTTCCGCTTGCTCACATCGCCTCCCGGCGGCCTGCCCCGGCAGGAGGAGGTTCTCCTCACAAGGACACGGACGGATTCCGCAGTCACCCTGGCAGTCTTCGCCTCCTGGGGCCGGGGTCCCAATGATGCCAGCCTGGCTTGCCCGCCCTGCTCTGCCAGGGCGTTGGCAGTAGGCCTCAGTCGCCAGCACCTCCTACTCCCACTGGCTCAGGCATGAGGCCTCAACCTGGCCGCCCCTGAGGATTACCACAAATAAATTAGAATCAACGAGCACGCCGGCGTTTTACTGGGTTTCATACAGGATGCACATATAGCTCGCATCATTATAAACAGTCAAGCTCGGCTTTCTTACACGAATTTTAAAGAAAAGGCTCTTCTGGATACAGGGGCAAACATATCGTTCTTTTGTGATGCTGTATTCGAGGTCGTAAGAAACAAATATAAATTTTCAAGAAAAAAGAGTCATAGTACAGGCTAGCTGGTGGAAGTCAACCATTTCGTCGTTTACCCTGAGACTGGGGGTTTTAGAAGAGCAAAAGTGACAGAAAAACAGACAGGTCTCAAACTCAGCTACTAGCTAATATTCATGCGGCGGGTTACAAGTTTGAGACAGCATCTGAATCGATACCGCCCACTGGCGGGGCCGTGAGATCACGAGATCTTCTTTGGTAGAATGTAGCGAAGACAGCGCCTTGTGTATCTGCCTGGATTACCAGCACCGTGATCCTTGGTCGAGACTTATAGTTTGTGGCGGAACAACTTGCATTAGATTTTGCTCAAAAGGCGTACCGGTGGGGAATGGAAATTGAACTAGCGCCATTCACCAGACGAGAGGATTGCTACACATTTCTAAAAAAACCGGAAACAGCGGACGAGTGACAAACATAAAACACATACCAGCTTGCCAGTCTACTCTCTCTATCTCCAGAAAGGATGGTATTCTCAGAGACGCGATTGAGTTAAACTTGGCGGGGCAGGTTCCTTTGCTCCCAGACAACGTCAACAAGGCTGTGGAAAAGTGTCCAGGTTGAAGCTCTAGTACTTGTTGGAGCCATGCTCGCCGATGTTAACGGACAGACATATGAAAACCGATCTCCTACGGCACCAACCCTAAACCGAGGATGCACCCCCGGAGATGCAATGCGAAACCCAGAAACTCCCCCAAGCGGGAACTTCTAGATGCGGCGCTCACGGAAATAATTGAGATAGAACAAGTAATTGAGTCAAAAACACCATGAGCTTCGCCGGTGGTCCTCGCTTCAAAGAAGGATGTCACAGCCAGACTTTGTGTCGATTACAGGCACCCAAGCGCAGTGTCAGTAAGGGACAGTTACTCATTCCTCAGTATTTGCTCAGCGATGTATGCCCCTAGAAACGCGACTGTTTTACAACCATCGACTGCAGTCTTCAATTGAAGTTCATCCTACAGACGTGCAGAAGACTGCTTCCCATTGCCACATGAGTTTTGAATTCAAACGCCTTCACTATCGTTTCCTTACCAAATCTTCTGCCAGCTTTTATCGCCTAACAGTCGTTGTCCTCGGCGACGCGAAGTACGAGTTTGGAATTTAGTACATCAATGACCATAAACATTCCAGCAAAATCTCGTGCACCTCACATCATACTCGAACAAATGCGCCAGGTGGGTCTTGCAATTCATTTACGTAAAGTTCAGATGGCCTCACCTATTCTCAACCTTCTCGGCTTTATTGTCGATAGCGGCACGCTGCGCTCGAACGAGGGTAAGTTGCGCGCAAGAACAAGAGTGGTCCTCCCCTTTTCGTCAACAAACTACAGAGATATCTCGGAATGATTGCTTTCTCCAGGAACATCATTCCGCAATGCGGCAATAACGGAGCCTCTAAATCAATTGCTTCGCCAAAAGGTCAAGTGGTGCTGGGGACAAGCGCAACCAGCCGTATTTGCTTGTCTGTGTAGGCAGTGACAAAAAATGCGGTTCTAAATTTCCTCAGGGAACGGAACCCGGGCACGTGTCTTTTGACGTCGGCGATTTGTTATATATCTTAAAAAGGATGATTGCAGCTGTAAAGGTGTGATTTGAAGCTTATGGGGCAAAAGTGGCGAAGCGGGCCAGTTGGTTCATGACTTAAAATTCAAAAGCGCTAATAAAGACGAGGACAAAAGTAAGAAGGAAAAAATAAGCTGAACAAGTCAGCCTATTTTTGCAGAAACACCTGAGCACTTTGAAGCTGAATGATCATTTTTTTGGTGAAAAACTCGCAGACCATAGTGGAGTTTCTTGAGAGGGACACTGCGGGGGACGTTGTAGCGTTCTATGTTGACGTTGAAGATCTTTTACTCGGTACCTCACGAGGAACTGTTGTTGCTGTACGTGAGAACATCGAGGAAAATGGTGTTGTCGGCTTCCAAAACGCTTGTGGTGCAGGATTGGATGGTTTTATGGAACTGTTGAAATTTTACCCGCAGTCCACCTTCATTCTTTTTGAGGGCGGTTACTATGTGCAAAAAGCAGGTATTTGTATAGGATCTTGCGTCGCCCCTATCCTTTGTGACATTTTCTTAGCCAAGTTCGACCGAAATGTTCAGAATGGCTCGGAACGCAAACAAGTGTCTAAGGCTGTCGCGGTATGTGGACGACTATTTGGTGCTATGGAATTGTTCTGAGAATCTTTTGACGCGCCAGGTTGTTGAGAGTGTGTTAAAAGTGTTTCATGACAACTCAAATGGCTTAAAGTTCAGTCACGAACTCCCGGAAGGCCAGTTTCTCCAGTTTCTAGACTTGAGACTGCAGTTCACGGGAAACCATGTCTGTTGGAGTTACCACCCGCGCTCCAAAAGGGAATTCTCGCCTACGATTAGGCACATTCCAAATTAGTAAAAATGGGTATTGCTTCGTCTTGTTTCAGGCGGCACTTCCAGAATCATGCCACCATGTTATGCGTGACAGCTTTAGCCGGCAGGTTAATCGACTTAGAGATGCCGGTTTTCCAACTGCACTTTTGCTTGGAGTAAGCCGAGACGCCGCTGAAAAAGATCAAGGGCAAGTCTGAGGGTAAAAAGAGAAAAAACAAAAACGAGACCTCAGGTCATCCCCTACTTGCACAAAATTTCACATAACTTAAAAAAAGTGGCAGAAAGATTTGATGTGCCGCTTGTACTTTGTGGCGCCCTGTAAGTTGGCCCAATTATGCCCACAGATGTAAGAAAAAAAAAAAAACGACGCGCGCTTATGCACCGTCAATCATGCCAATATATTTGTGGATTGTAACGTGGGCGTGGTGTACAGAATACCGCTGACATGCGGTAGAGTGTACATCGGCCGGACAGGACGGTGCGTAAATGAGAGGATGCGCGAGGCATGACCTGGCTTTGCGCTCAACACCTGGAGGACCTTTGCCTCTTTATTGCAGAGACTGTCTGTGCCAGCCCAACTTTCAAAATACCACGATCGTGCGGAGGGCTCGTGAAAAAGCTGCGAAGGAAGTGCTTGAAGCGCATGCTATAAAGAAAAGAGGGTACTGAAGGCTGCTTCAGCTAGCCGTCAATTTTTCTGCACCAAAAAGAGAGCGATTTTATTGTCGCGTGGTGATGTGTGACGCCACTGGGTGATTCAGTGTATTTTTTGTAGGAGGTTGTTTGCTTTAGCTGTTTTTAAATAAAGGGGGGGTGCAACGATTTCCAGACTTCGGTCAAAAATTTGTGGAAGTTGCCCTCTGACACTTTTGAAGTAAAGAACAGAAATCCGATTTCGCCTGCGTGTCCTAGTTGTTGCGTAAAAAAAACATAAATATTGGCATTTCGGGCACCCCTCAACTCACTCCCAGCCTTCAGGGTCACACCTGGTCGCACTCCCAGTGACGTCATTCGGAGTGCCGTGTAGCTTCCCGCGTGCTATCTCGGAGGACGCTTCCTCTCCCTCTCTCCGCTGACATTAGCGGGCGTTAGGCTGCAGCTTAGAGCCGAGCGAGGTCACGTAATCTTTTCGCGGTAGTTCCTTCGGCTGCCACTTGGGGTTGCAGGTGGGGGAAAAAGCTCGACTTTTGCTTTGCGATTATGCAGCGGAATCGTGACATTTTTAATGGAGGAGGTGTTTTTTCTATCCTCTGGGACATGATAAACAACGTAAAAATGACAAGATGCAAATTATTTTAATCATAAAATTGTTGCACCGCCCCTTTAAATAAATGTTCAGTTGAGAATAAGTGCTCGTCCTGTTCGCCTTCCTACTGTTGTCCTCGTCTTTGTTAGCACTTTTGAATTTTATGTCTTACGGGACAGTTTAGTTTGAAAATGCGTGCGGAGTGAGTGTTGACAATTTTTTACACTCTAAAATAAAAGTTGACCTCAAGAGACTAACGGCAGCGTTTGGTCCTTTGAACTCCCAGTTGCTCCCCGAAAGGACTATCTGGTTCAAGCTAGGTACCGTGAGCAAAGCTGGAGACTAACTGCGCTTGACTAGGACTAACCTAGAGGTGTGCGCAGACAAAAATGAAAGCCGTTTACAACTCCCTGTAACGCCGGATGAGCCCAGCTCTCAAGGAGGAGGAAGGCCGGTGAGAGGGGTGGGGGTGTGACGTGATCTCGGGGGGGGGTCACGTGACCTGGGGGCCATGTGACCTGGGGGTCACGTGACCTGAGGGTTCACAGGACCTTGGGGGGTCACGTGACCTTGGGGTCACGTGGCCTTGAGAAGTCACGCGGCCTTAGGGGTCACGTGACCTTGCGGTTACGCCGACGCCAACGCCGCTCAAGCCGGAGACGGGCGGCTAAGAGCTGCGCTCTAAAATAGCCATCAGTCCTCCTCAAAAGGTGCATCTGTATGATTTAGTCCCCGAAAGCAAACGGAATGCTCCCAGGAGGACAGCTGATATTTCGCTTCTCTTTGGGATCGCGGCGCGATTCAGGCCAACACGGCTGAAAGTGTTGACGAAACTCGTACGAAACTGGCGAATTTCTCTTAATGTGCCACGATCGTTCAGACGTTACATAGTAGAGCTTCCGCGCTTTGTGTGAATGCGGAGTTAACGAATGTGTTGACTCGACTTTACCCAACTATCTCGTCAACAATGATGTGTTGACATTTAACATGTCCCATTCACGTAACTTGCCCTCGCGCGAGCAATGAACATTTATCCACACGCAACACCTCCAAATATGAATACTTTTTTTTCTTACATGAAACTTAAAAGTTCGTGGTAGACTCGCTTTCATCACCGGAGTCTCAAAGTCAATGTAAAGAGCCACCTCAATCACTTAAACTGAGTTACTGCATACAAGTCGAGACTTCTCTCTGCATCTCCCCGTGACCAACCTTTCTGGGTAGTCCTATGTCAAACTGAAAATCCTCTACGACACACATAATCCACGGCACGTTCCATTCCAGAAGCGCAATCAGGGGCAATATCCAGATTCATTTGTGCCATCGTCCTCGCTGTTTCAGAGAACATTCCAGATGAACAACGAAAAATGAACCGCCCCCGGAATTTCATTCATCGCAACACCTTGCTAATACAAAACGGACTAAAAATAAATAAATAAAGCATCCCAGAAAACTAGAGAAAAAAAAATGAAAAAAACAACATTAATAAAACGCGTTTGTTCGTACGTCACTCGACAGGTGTGTAAAAAGGGAGACCTTCTGCCGTCCTTGGGGCATTGCTGTGTCCGTGTGTTCTGTCTAGTGCGAAGGGAAAACGGGCTTTTCTCATGCGCGCCCTACCATCTCCTGCCCTCCCCCACCTCCCCTCCCCGCATTCCTCTGCAGATTGGGCAGATAGGGTGCATCGGTAAAATGGGGAGGGGGTCTTTGTTTGAAAGCACCTGTTTTTAGTAAGTTGAAACACAGACTTCGTCAGAATCAAGTCGCCGTTTTTTCTCCCTCTGTGTCTCCGATCATTGCGGGATCCGGTTTGGATTCGCGGTGCTGCAGCACTCCACTTGATCTGTTCTCTGGTCACAAGTCACGGGAACCTGATTAAGGCATTTCGAAGGACTTTTGTTTATGTTGTATTCATTAACTGCTGCTTCTAAAACTGCTTGTAGTTAAAGCACGTTTTCGAGCTTGCAAAGCGCGTGCCACGCTCTCCAGACTTCTCGGCACCATGGTTGCTGATCTTGTAATGCAGCGCAGAGACCTGAAGTTCAATCGTATCGAGCAAAACGCCCATTCCACCGATGGCCCATTTTTTGTGCTTTGCAGACCCTAGCAGGGCCGATTAACCATAAAGGCCTGTTTCCACACATACATCGGAGCGCTGCAGCGCTAGCGCTGATCTTGCGCTAAGCGCGCGCTGACGGGGAGCGTCTACCAGCTTGGTATCGCACCGTCAAAACTGTTGATCATAGCAGACGATAAGTACCTGACGACACGTGAACAGCACAACACCGGCGCTTCGCTGCATGTGAGAACCGGCCTTAATGGAGGCATTTATTTGACCGCACACTAGACGTTGGTAGCGGGAGCTCGTGCCCTCACTTTTACACAGATTGAGCACGCGCACGCTGGGTCTGTAATTCGCAGCGAACGGTCTACAAAAATCTAACATTGTCCTGGTCTGCTATAAACAAATCGCATAGTTTTATGTGAAGCATTGTAGCACTTACGCAGCCTATTTCTTATATTATAATGGGTGTGTTATATCTCATACGTTTGTAAAGCGATCAGGTATTTCACTCGCCTACTGATACGAATGATCCAAATTCCTCGCGAAGATGCAAGGAGCTGCCGGTGCTCCAATAAACGGTGTTTGAACCACGACCGGTTAGGACAGACGTCGATGTTCAAGCCTTCATCGACGCAAGTCGACGACGGCTTGAAATTTGGAATTTGGCCTTATCGTGGATTCTACTGCTCGAACTTCGACTTCAGTCACCCTTGAATGCGATGTGTATCTCAGGGGCAATGAAGCTACGTTTAACCTGAACTGCACAATTTGTTTCTCAGATTGAAGTACGCTAGGTAATCAGTAAACGTGTGCAAGGTTTGTTTCTTCAGTTCGGCACAACTTGTGGGGCGCAACTTTGAGCCGAAGGGGACCAACAGCAAGGCTTCTAAATTTTGTGGCTCGGGAGCAAGTGTAAAATATTAACTTCTAGTCCCAGGAGTCTAAATGCCATGGCGCAAAGTTTAATCAATGGGGTCCAAGTGCTAGGGCCTAACAGTTGGTCTTCCGGGCTCAATTGAAACGGTGCAACAGTTGGTCCCCGGGGCCCAAGTGCGAGGGCGTAACAGTTGGTCCTCGGGGAGCAATTGAAACGGTGTAGCAGTCAGTCGCAACGACGCTAGTGCGAGGGACTAACAGCCGGGGCTCAACAGTTGCTCCCGTTACCGTTGCTCCCATAGGGGCTTAATGGTCGTGGCAGCGTATTTGCTCCCCTTGGGCAGCAGGTCATGTTCCTTTTTCTCAGAGTGTACATGTGCTGTGTTTTTATCTGAACTCAACGTACGTTGTCTACGGCGGTTCCCAGTTTTATCAGAAGCACGGAGTTTCTATTGGGTCTAGCGTTGCCCATGTGCTGAGTGACATTTTCTTTCAAGTTGCAATAGAGGCATATTGCAAGTGGTATTGGAGGTGATGTGGTTTGGGCGTTTAGGTACGTCGATGATTACCTGGTGCTGTTCCGGAACCAAGGTTCTGTCAAAGCAGAGGATTTTTATTAGGAGTATGTTAGAGTTGTATAAATTGCATGCCTGTGGGTTGAATTTCACGAGCGAGAACCCAGTAGATCTTTGTTTACAGTTTTGAGATGTCAAACTTCACTTTTTAGATGGACGTTTGTGCTTGGGCTATAGCGCGAGGTGCAAAACAACTGCTCTCCCTTTTGACTTTAACCTTTCTAAACTGGTGAAGTGGAGGATTGCGGTTGGTTGCTTTCAGAAGCACTGGTTAAGTCATGATCACACCGTATCCCTACCAGTTTTGCTAATCAGTCTGCTAGGCGTCAGGACGGCGGGCTACCCAGTTGGCTTGCTGCATTGTGTGGCGGAAGGCCTGGTAAGAGTGCTTCGTGACCCGTCCCAGGCAGCACAGACACGTTGAAAAGACGTCGAAAGAAGGTGATGACGTCAGGAACCACATGTCGAAAGAACGTCGAAAGTCTGAACGTCAGGTCCCTTCGACGTAATATGGAAAGGCTAATGTCTGGAAAAAAGGGTGGATTTTACGTCGACATAACGTCCCACTTAACGACCTTAGAACGTCGAGTGCACGTCTGAATTGGACGGGAAGTCAAGTGATAACGTTATATCGACGTTGACACAATGTCCCATTTAACGACCATAAAACGTCGAGTATACGTCTAAACTGAACGGGATGTCAATTGAAAACGTCATTAACGATAAAATAACGTCCCATTTAACGACATAAAATGTCGAGCGCACGTCTGTGATAACGTTATGTCAACATTGAAATAACGTCCCATTTAACAACCATAAAACGTCGAGCATACGTCTAGACTGAACGGGATGTCAATTGACACCGGTCTCGACATGGGTCACCGTGGAACGATGGAGTCAACCGAATCTGGTGGCTTCGTTGCTCGAAGGTATGTTCGCGAAAGCATGTATATTCGGACGGAATAGCCCATTTGCTAAATCCCCCAAGCGCCCCGGCCCGCTGTCCAGGAATCATGGGAACGGTGTTCTTCCTAGTGATCGGTAATTTCGACCACTTCCATGGTTAGACAGTTTTGGGTGTAATTCGGAGTCACCCTAAACAAGCGTCCTATAGTGCCCAAGGACCTGTCATATCACTTTTAAGATTTCTCGTCAATGACAACGTTTTCGATACTGTGCATGCTGTCCACCCTTCAACCTGGCTTAGCTGCAGAAATCTCTTACATTATTGTCATTCTCTTACAGCTTCAAAGACGCTGATATTAAGTTAGAAACGCTAAAAATGCTGTAAACAGCCCCGCTGACTCCGAGCTAAATCCTGTTTTTTGTTGTTGTGAATTCTCGGCTTTTTAAGCAATTCCTGCTAAAACAACATTCACGAGAATGATAATATTGTAAGAGATTTCAGCAGCTCAGCCAGGTTGAAATGTGGATTGCATGCACAGTATAAAAAATGCTGACATTGACGAGAAATTTTAGAAGTGATGTGACAGCACCTTGGGCTCTATAAGGTGCTTGTTTAGGGTGATCAAGGTGTTCGCTCAGTCACTATTGGGACGTCTCGCGCTCAACGTTCAAAGAACCTCCCGAAAAAAAAAACGTAGAACTGACGTCGAATAATGTCGATGACGTCAAGGTGTTGCTCAGGACACTGTTGGTACGTCTCGTGCTCCACGTTCAAAGAACTTCCCGGAGAAAACGTAGAACTGACGTCTATTATTGCCAATGACGTCAAGGTGTTGCTCAGACATTGTTGGGACGTCTCGCGCTCAACGTTACAAGAACCTCCCAAAAAAACGTAAAAATGACGTCGAATATTGTCGATGACGTCAAGGTGTTGCACAGGACATTGTTGGGACGTCTCGTGCTCCACGTTCAAAGAACTTCCCGGAGAAAACGTAGACCTGACGTCTATTATTGCCAATGACGTCAAGGTGTTGCTAAGACATTGTTGGGACGTCTCGCGCTCAACGTCCGAAGAACCTCCCGAAAAAACGTAGAACTGACGTCAAATAATGTCGATGACGTCAAGGTGTTGCTCAGGACATTGTTGGGACGTCTCGTGCTCGACGTTCAGAGAACTTCCCGGAGAAAACGTAGAACCGACGTCGATTAATGTCGAAGACGTCAAGGTGTTGCTCAGGACATTTTTATGACGTCTCGTGCTCGACGTTCAAAGAACTTCTCATACAAGACGTCGAACAGACGTCGATTACTGTTGAAGACGTCGAGGTGAAGCTTATGACGTTGTCACTACGTCGCGTGTTTGACGTTGTCGGAACCTCTCATGTGGACGTACCAATGCCGTCGATAAAAAGTTTGTTAAGGACTTCGACGTCGCCCAACGTCGAGGACCTTATTTCGACGTCATCTCGACGTCTTGTGCTGCGTGGGGTGTAAGCTTTGCCAGGGAAAGGCCAAAAACGAGACCTTTTGTTTTGCCTTATGTACATAGGGTCTCGCACAACCTAAAAAGTTGCGCAACGTCATGGGGTGTCAGTGATTTTTTCGGCGCCTTCGAAGTCTTTGCGCTTAAGTCAACAGGCCGGGGGGGGGTTGTTATCTTGTACGTGGAAAGAACCACAGGGCAATGTACGTGCCGTGCGTTGTTGGTGTGGTTTACAACATTAAATTGTCCTGTGGCAATGTTTACATCGGACAGAGCGACAGATGTATGAGAAAGAGGTTAAGATACCATGCACTGTCGGTTAGATCATCACCAGCCGGCAACGTGGCAGTACACTGTGATAGGTGCAGTTGCCAACTTGTTCTTGATAAAACGAGTATCTTAAAATGACATTGCCAACAGGTGATGTAGAGAAGTATTAGAGTATTTTCACATTTCTAAGCGAAAGAAAGGCGCGTAAGTTCGCCTTCTATCGCAACATTTAACAAAGAGTTGGCATTCTTGAGCAGGTTTGAAACGTGCGGGGGAGCTGCAGTGACTTGTGTATTTTCATGATAGTGACGCTTCTCGATTTGTGCGTTTCTTTCAAAAAAACATCTTGAGAGTGAGCGCTCTGTTTGTACACTTCGTCTTTTGTACTCCGTTTTCTTTTTGGCGCTGTTTTACTTTTTCTTAAGCTAAATCTACCTGATTTGAATTCTCCGTTCACCATGCAGACCAACGCGAGCGATTATGACCTGAGAACGGTTCTTTTGCAGGAACCTGACAGCGTTCTTCGTCCGGTGGCCTTCCTCAGTTATAAGCTCACAATAGCAGAGCGGAACTAATCAATGACAGAAAAAGAATGTCTGTCGATTATTCGTTTGGCAATCAAACTGACGCATGGCTCTCTCAAAGAGATTCAAAACTGTGCGGGACATCTCGCTCGATGGGCTCTTAGGCTACATGTACACTATATTGTCACGAATGACAAATTATCAAGCGGCGAATAACTGAAAGAAAACTAAATGTTTAATGGGGAGAACTTCTGACAAAATGATAAGGAATAATAACGCGTCGTAGGCGATCATTGATGTCGGCGTAATAGCAGGATTGAGCACTGGCGAAGAACTGACCTCATGGATCCACGCGGAGCGCCTTTGCAGACGCAAGTGTTTCACTAACATTCGAACTAGAACGTTTGGCCTTCGAACATTCTAAAGGAGAAGCTTCTCGGACGTTGTAGAAACTATTATTATAATACAATAATAAAAGTAACGCGGCACTCTGGTGCGACTCGGGTGTGTTACCACTGGCCAAGCACGTGGCAATAATGGAGTACAAGCGTTGTGGGAGTAACCACATGGAAGGTACGCCGTCCCACGCTTCACGTCTCAGACAGAAAATACAAGTAAATCTCGACTTTACGGCACTAACTAATGCGACGCTCCACCCACCGGGTTTCCGGTGGGGAACCCCTGGTAAACATGGAGCAGCTTTTGGCGGTCCACCAGTCCGACTGACTCTCTCAAAAGGTGGCACAACGGCTGAGAGGAGGAAAGCACAGCCGACAGTGGGAGTCCCAGAGCCTCGGACTCATACTTGCTGAGCAGTGATGTCTTCCTGCTAGGGTAAATCCCCTGGAGCGGACGATGAGTTCTGCGTCTCGTTAATCCTGACTCCTAATACCTCGGGCAATATGCGTAAGTTCTTCTTAGATATATGTATTATTCCGCCCTAGTGGTAGCACACCACTGGGAGCAAAACTTACGAAAAGTTATCTCAAATTGCAATGTGGGCAGGCATGAGGCAGGATATAATTAGGTAGACACGTAGCTGTACGGTATGTCAGAATCGAGAAGCCACCAGGTGGCTAACCACCAGATTTAATGCAGGCGGTCGAAAGCAAGTAGCCCCTGAAAGTGATGTTGTCGGTCCTTTTGCCGTAGTCCACGTGGCATAAAACATTTGCTAGTAGTGACCGATCATTTCATGAAGCGGGTCGAAATCTTTCCTTTGAGCAAGCTTGACTCTAAGAAAATCAGGGACTGTTTTCTTGAGACATTCGCACCTTTGGATTTGCCGCAAGCTCATTACGAACAACGCTTCGTATTATGTAAGCGAAGTGTTCATAGATGCGTGTCTGGCACTAGGGATAAGATATAAACAGACTTCGCCGTACCTTACACAGGCGAATATCACGGAAAGAGTCAACCGTAACCTGAAGATGATGCTGGTAGGCACAGGGCGACACAAAGACTGGTACGCGAAACTGTTAGAAATGACATTCCCTACCCACATGACAATACCGATCCGCGGGTGGCAGCTCAACTTAACTTTAGGAAGAGCTTGCGTTCTTCTTGGAAAATGGCCTTCTTTCCACATATCCTGCAAGCATGTAGGGCACCACTACGCATTTCGCAAAGAAATTCGGAAGCGCTTCAGGTAGAACTTGCAAGTGGATCGGGAGAGTCACTATATCTCGACGACTGCAGCAGGCCGACCAGTACAACAAGGGGAGGCGAAACGTGCAGTTCAAGGTAGGGAGATCTGGTGCTGAGGCGAACTCTTCCGCTGAGTGATGCTACTGGAGACCTTAAGGTCGCTCTATCAAGGATATGGGAAGGCCCTACCACGTGAGCGAGAAGCTTTTGATTTGTCTTACGAGCTCCAGCATCGCAAATCTGGTGAAATGTGCCTGTCTATTCATGTCAACGACCTAAAAGCTTTCTATCCCGGGAGATAGATGTGTCGCAGTTTCTCAGGTTCCAGATGGCAACGATCCGGAGCACGTTTCGGAAGATTCCACACCGTCTGTGCCACGGTACAACCGGCGATGGTGGTGAAGGCGGTGAAATAGGGATCTACGAGTCTTAAGTGCATTATAATAATGTCCTGTTCAATTTCTTCTTCGTTTCTTTTTTTTTTTGGCGAGGGGGGAGGGGTGAGGAGGGAGGGAAGGAGAAAAAGTAACCGTGCTCTCGTACCGCAGTTTGGCAGACGTCCGCCTTGGGCGCGGCATCTTATTTCTGCCGCGCTATGGCCTCATCTTGTATTCAATTTGTCGTGCCCCGCGCCAGAGACTTAGCAGTAGCGACGCAGCCCCATCATCAGACCCAGCGCGGCCGCATCGGTTTCAGTCCGGAAGCGCTGACGTCGCTACAAACACCGAGTCAGTACGCGAGCTCGCCGTGGACACGACATGCTTTGCGGCATGACGGCCCACCGGCTTATCTTCGCCTGTTTGCAAGCAATGCTCTTCGGGGCAGTGAAAAGCAGCGCACTTGGCGCAATTTCGCCGTTAGACAAGTTTCCCGAGACGGAGGAAGTACCATGGATTGCGCTTGGTCATCAACACATGACAGCAGCTTCAGCGAGATGGAGGCTCAGGACGACTTGACCTTCAACTACGTAGCAACGCTCCATTCTACGTCAACAGCTACCGCAGTCCTGGACACTATAACAAGCTGCGACGTACTCGGTGTTGCTAGTGGTCGGACACGACAGGCTCTACAACATGACGGCTAACACACCCGTCTTCGCCTCTTTGCAGGTGAGCTCTAGACGTTTGCGAAAATCACCTTCTGGGCGCTGCCATCTTTGTCTGCTGGCTGTGGAACGCCTTCTGAGCATGCGCTGTTGCTCTGTTGCGCGTCATATCAGTCGCTGCGCATGCGTTCACAGCTCAGTGACTCAGCATTTTTCGCCCGGGTGATAAGCGATGCAAAGGTCAATACAATACGCTGTTGTTTACGCAATGATTATTTATATCATCTTGTTTCGCCGTGTCTGCACGAAATGCTTTCTATGCCGATAGAGTGATTCGACTTTTTGAAATGGCTCCTTTTTCGGAGCGGTGACGTATAGCAAAATTCTTGACCAACACCGAACAAAGAACCAGCAGTGTGGTTCTTTGTTTTCCCTCCATCGCTTTTCCTCACGTTCAGCTGTATTCAGAAGTAACCAAACACCCATTGGAAGAGCAGGTAGCAAAGATTCTTGACGGCCAAAAAGAGCACGTGAGAATATACGAACGGCATTAAGCGAGATCAGCGCTCCATTCAAAAGTCCGTAAATGAAAACGCTGATTAAATTCAACAATCTGGACGCATCGATTAGTAAAACTGAATCATCAATCAAAAATGCTCTGGAAGTGCAACCATTGGTCTGGGACCGTCACTCAGACTGTTAATGTGCTGATGTGTAAAGTTAGAGGATTTGGAACATCGCTCGCGACGAAATAATCTAATTATCTTTGGGTTAAATGAAGCTGAAAACTTAACAGCCCTAAATCTTTCGAAATGTGTTCAGTACGATGTTTTTTGCACAGTGAATACTGAACCCAAAAGTTTTGAACGTACACGCCGACTTGTAAAAAAGCGTCTCGGACTAACTATATGTACGCCTTCACGACTGCAAGAAAAAATCAACATATTGCACAATTGTAATAGCCTGAAAGGCAGAAATAATTCTGTTAGTGATGACTTTTCAAAACAAATTCAAAATATAAGAAAGTCAACTTCTGGGATGCTACCCGCGAAGACCGTATTCGAAGTGCCAGGGTTCGGTTGGTCTATGATAAAGTAGCTGTTGATGGCCGTTTGCTCTCCTGGGGCCAACAAACCAGTCGCCTATGTCAGGAAGGCCGAGACCTTAAAAGATAACTGAAGCAGACTCCGCCCCTTGACAACCGGCGGTCTCCAGAAGAAACATGTTGTCGTTAATTGTATGGGAAACACGCCAACTGTACAGGAGGACAAAGAGGAGGAGGAACACACAGACCGAGTGCACTGTGTTTCTCTGTTTTGTCCTGCGTACCTTCCACTGCTGTTTCCCTCATCGTAACTAATACGATGAGGAACGATGATAACGTAATTTTCAACGGTGTCGTTAATTATAACGCACGTAGTTTAATAAACACGAGAGCGGAGCTACAGTCGGTGACAAGTCAAGAACGACGTGGAGGCTCCTCCTACCTATTTCAACCTTAGCAAAGCGAACGCTGGAGGAGGTCGCCTGCACTTTCCACCGTGTGCTTTGCTAAAGTGGAAAGGGGTGGGAGGGCTTCCACTCGTTCTTGACTGGTCACGAGCTGTGGAAGCGTTATTATTTTTTTTTTTTTGGAACACGATTTTGACGTGGTTATAATAACAAAAAACTTGGTTGAGCGGACTAGTGCAGGACTCTGATTCTTATACCGCCAAGATTATGTTTTCTTTCGGAAAGACCGTGAATACTCGGAGTGACGGTGTGGCCATCGTCGTACGGAAAGAGATTGAAAGTGTTGTAATTCCCCCAATCCAAAATATTGAATCTTTGTTTATTAAAATTGTGAGTTCATGAAGCTCCCGTAATGATCAGTGCGGTGTATCGCACTCCTATTCCAGATGATAGATATTTTACATGTTTAAATGACTACTTATGCGAGAACTTTCGAAATACTAACAGCAGGCTAATCTTGGCGGGGTATTTTAATTTTCCCACGATTGACTGGATAAATCATTCGCGTGGGTTGTAGTGAAGTTTCTACATCACAAGTCACTGCTGGATCTAGCGTTTTCCCATAACCTGACGCAAATTGCTAAAGAGGGTACTCGAACACAAGGTTCTATTAGCTCTCTTCTTGACCTAGTATTCCTAAGCAAAACACTGGCGCAAACAGGCTACTCGTGCGAAGTTCTGGATGGAATCTCAGATCATGACATGGTTATCGTTCATATGTCCATTGAGAAAGCGCGATACAACAAGGGTTCCAAAGGTTTAATTTCCAGACTTTTCTAAGGCGGATGACCAGCGGCGTAAACTTTT
>JAZHYW010003026.1:0-19065 GCA_037355805.1 Ixodes ricinus
GTCGACCGTCCGTGACGCGACAGCGTCTGAAGCTAACAACCACCGCCTCTGGAGCACCGCGACCACGTCGAGACAGAATCCATCGCAAGCAACCGACCTCAGGTGCTCCCACGCCTCTGCGAGCTTCGCCGTGCCGGACTGCGCTAAAGTGCAGATTACCCACCGGATTGCGGCACAACCTTCGTCCGTGAAATTCCAGAAAAAAATTACGAAGTAAAGCAAAGTGTCAGGAAACCGCGGACGACGCGCAGCCACTCCAAGACCATGGGGCGAAAAAGTTTAAGCCGCGCTCAAGCTGCCCGTAGCTACACTATCATGGAGACCTCTTCCCCTGTGTAGGGATGGCGGGAAGAGACTCCCTTCAGCAGCAGGGGCAGCTACTCCCGCCAGCCTTGGATGCTCTACCAATTAGGGGGCTCCCCGGATGTCTCACCCAGCTTCGACGAGCTGGAAGGCGGCATCGGCTCTGTGCTCTGCAGTCACGAACCCCGCCGAACTGCAGAGCATGGCAAGGTAGTCGCAGAGCAAGTCGCCGTCCCCCGAGCGGGGCGTGAGAAGACTCCAGCCCTTGCGGGCAAGGTCACCGGGTCGGGAGATGGGGAATGCCCACGAGCGGTAATGGAAACCCACGTTTGCCCGTCTGTCCGGTGGCCGCCTCCAACGGCTAAGGCGCGCCGCTCCGGGAACAGGAGAGGTTGTGAACCTCCGAGTTAACGTTTTTCGCAAACGGCTTCCCCTTGTCCTAAATAGAAAAATCGTAAGTCGCCCTCTTCTACTCCTTCCATTTTATATTGCAAAATCCCGCAAGCCTGGTGTCACTCTACAGCCGGGCACCGGAAGAGAGTGTTCCCGCTTGTGCAGCGTCGTCAAATAAATCTGTCGCCGGTGGAAGCAATCGCACGTGAATGCATTTACAGGGCGTCCCAGCTACCGTACAGAGCAAGCTGAAAAAAAAACAAAAACGGAATGCTCTAGGCGAACGAGGCTCAATCATGTTTGCGGTTAGCAGTCGCCTTGACACAGGCAAAATGACAGCGGGAGGGGAAAAGCCGCCTCGGCGGGGCGGCATGCCTCGTCGCGGTGCGCGGTGGCGCTCACCGATACCGGACAGTTGTTTTCTGCGGCGAGTTGGTCGCCTTTACGGTAGGGCTGGGCGTCGATTAAAGCAACCTGATGTATCGCCACCTTTTAATCGATTAAATCTAATCGATTAATCGGTTTCTCGTTAATTTCCATGCATTAATATTTTTTTAATAAGTCAAAAAATAATATTTGTTTTCTGATTTTGCCCTTGCTGAACATGAGGTAGCGTGTCCTTAATACATTGGTGTTTTATTATGAACCAACCTTGATGTGGAGTTAAGAACAGTCTCGAAGGCACTGACACATTATTACTTCAGCTGCATGAGGCAAACGGTTCGGTGGATATTATCCGGCAAGAGCAACCTCCTTCGATTGTTCACACTCATAGTCTCTCTCTTGCTGCGCTAAACGGACACTCAAAACGCTGTTTGGGGCGGCCGTGGAGACGTGTAACCTTCTGCACCTTGTCAGGAGTTACAAATCTTCCCACAGACAGTCTACTTTTAGGCTAAATTTTGACCTAAAGTTTGCCCTTCATAGAGGTGTTCCCGTCCTTGTCTGCGTGGTGAAAGCGCTTACTTTTTACTCTTTATTTGCCCGTTAAAATATTATTGATTAACCGGTTAAAAAAAGATTAATCGCGATTAAAGCATTAATCCATTAATCAAGGTTAACGGATCAAATGTCCAGCCCTACTTATGGTCCTCCTGTTTTACATTCCCTCTCTCAAAAAATTGCATGCCCGTCACCCATCATATTCCGCGACTGCCGTGCATGCACTGGCATCGTGGGTGCCCTTGACCAGACTTAACTGGAGGGGGGCCGCGACGGCGCGATCGCTGTCCGGAGCGGCTCCGCGCGGCAATTACGAGTGCGCCCGGTTCGACCGCCTGCCTTTGCGCCCTGTGTGCCACACAAGGTCGTGGGGTCACTGGTCTTCTGGTTCCATGTTTCGCGTTTGCTGTTTGAATTTTTATTTTTATCGTTGTATTCTTGTATTTTATGTATTTTTTATGCGTATTTTTCTTCCTTCTGCGGTATTTCGCCGATATTTGAGGTCTCACTTTTTCAAGTCCCAGCGGAGGTGCTAGCAATTTCTCTCGAAACGTCGCGGTTTCTGTATAACTTTATAAAAGTTGAATTAAACTTTCCATGCATGTATATATATATATATACATATATATATATTCTGGTAGCAAAACGGGAATTCAGTGCGATTCTCGTAACGATGGAACGTAAATTTCCACTTGTAAAGGGATACAATTTGGCGGACAGCGATGGATTGCGCTTGTCTTATGGAAAGTATGCAAGAAAATTTAATTTATGCTTAGCGCCCACTCAGAGCCCGTCAAAGTAGCTGTCTGTCATTCGTAGGCAATGCACTAAAACAAGCTGTATTTATTGTATCTGAGGTGTACATAGCAATCAAACGAGCGATTGGTACGTCAGCTGGCTACAGTGCTTCCGTGCTTCGGTTTTCATGTAAAATAAAGTATGTTGTAAAATAAACCTTTTTGCTGCAACTTTTTTTTGAGTGCTTAAAACGCTCTTCCGGATGATAGATAACACCGTTTCACTTAGAACATAAACAGGGACGTAACAAATAATGCAGGTTCCGTCACTGGGTTGCGTTCCGGTTATGCCAGAGGTCAACCCACCAGAGCGACAGACAAAACAAAAGACAGTGACAAGCCTCAAAACCCACGCAGTATATCAGTACCCTAAAGGCGTTTATACTGTTTCACCTTTATGCGCGAGCGAAGGCAAAGTTGAAGCGCGAGCGCGGAAAGTTCCGGTGCGTTCAGGCTTTGCTGAGCGCGCGAGTTTGGGAGAAACGCCAAAAGCGCTGGTCTCGTGCCGCTTGGCTTCGCTCGGAGATAATGGAACGGAAGCAGGTAGTTCGCGCACGTAGCGAAGCACAAGCGATTGCCTGCCAAAGATACCCTCGCGCATGATGCTCGTGTTTCAGCATACATCCTTTATTCTACAAAGACTCCCGGAATCGCGAAAGACTCCGGCTTGAGGCTGTCGTTGTGGTTTATTTCTGCCTGTCGCTATAGTGGGACACGAGCATTACAAGGTTAGGTGTGGTCCCGACATGTTCATATGCTATGACCGCTTCAAGCAACAAAAACGGGAATGTTAAAATTAGACTCTTTTAGTTCCATGGAACGGTAGTCGAAATAATTTTACATGGCCCCTCTTTGAAAAAAAAAAGAAAAAGCTCCAGCTTTTTACAGAGTTTTTTTTTCGGAAGTGCTTTTTACTCTATTGATTGGGATTTGGGGCAACGAAATTAAATAAAAATTTGGTTTTAGGGCTAGCTGGTTCAAATCCATTCAAATATTACAAGGCGTGATCAAGCTGGTTTATGATTCCTTCTGTTATGGATGCTTCATCGGTCAGACCAGCCGATGCCTTAATAAGAGAGCGCGGGAACACGTCGCTAGTCGGACGCAATGATTCGGTGACCATTTTGCGGAGCACTGGTGAATGATGCGGGTGTGAACTTGTTGTGATAATAATAAGCGTCATTAGGAGAGGAAGAAGAAGATGGAAAGGAGATAAGTACTGCCGGTATACACAAAGCGCCTGACAATCCGTAAGCAGCCGTCCCTTTATCTGCTAAACAAAGAAACTGCGGTTTTTCTTGAGGGGTCGTCTGGTGATGAGCGATAGGAACCTTTATCTGTTGCATGTTTAGCGATGGGGATCAGATAGCTCACAATGTTTCGTAGTTTTTATTAAATCAGTTGGAAGCTGACGATTGCCCGCGTCGTACGTGGTTCTTTTTTTCGTCGTGTTTCGGTGGTCGGGTGCCTTTTATCCTTTTATTCGGACATGTGAAGTGAATTTTGGGCTGGGACAATGACTTACATTGGGGTTTATTTATCTATATATCGTTTAGTGGGCCAAAATAAAGAGGTTAGAAAGTCAAAAGCCAGCTTTTCGGTTACGGAAATATTTCGAGATATAGGGGACTATTTTGTACTCTCATTTCCTTTGAAAGCTCTGCCTTTTTCACTGTGATACATCCGCTGCACGAGGTCAGTTGCGTTACCTAAAGCATGTCAACGGTACCGAGCACGTCAGCCGACCTGAGCTCACGCGCTGCGGTCAATGAGAACTGGTAAATACTCGGATGTACGCGCTCGTCGTAACAACATTGATCGGCGTTCGTGGTCAATGCGCTCGACTATTGCAAGATATACTTTAAAAGAGACGGTCTGAACGAGCGGCGGGAGGAATCATAGGTGTCGGGTTCGACGGGCATCTGAAAGGCTGCATTATTCCGCGGCCACCGTGCCGTGGCTGACAGCGTCGCCGGCGGCCAAACGGCGAAACTGTGGTGAGAACGAAAAACTTGGTCTTTCTGCACGAGCGACAACCTCGCTGGAGCTCTGCGTGTGGAGCATGAGGCGGCACGAGCCGTCTTTGCCGTGCCCACGGGCCGGACGAAGTCCCTCGCTGGCGCCGAACTTTTATCTGCACTGCGCGAGGAGCGCGCTGTCCACCTGAAGAGTATTATTCTACACTCGTGGCCCTGACGGAACTTATTATCACTTGCGAATGACAAAGTTTATATGTTGTGTTCAAAAAGCGCATGCGGTGAAAGCTTCTGAGTCATCGCACCAATGCAAAAAGCATGACCACGTGATTTCTCAATCCGCTTTTGATGAGGATTAAAGCTGCTGGAGGAAATGAAAATAATTCTGCGCGACTTCTTGCCGTATTGCTAACAGGCAGGTAAATGCAAAGGGGGGGCGTATTGCCGCGAGTGGATGCTCTGCTAATCTTTGAGGATGTCACTTTCAGCTGAGCCATTCGGTGGTTATTTTAACCAGCGCGACAGAAGTATAGTGCCTATAACGGCGCGAAAAGAATCGCCCCACTTACCGAATTAGAGAACTACAAGCAGCAGTAAAGCACAATAGCAGTTTCATGATACTCAAACATGTGGTTTCGGAACAATTTTTTAACATAAAATGCCAAACAGCACAACAGAGCTTCGCCTAAAGCAGTCACAGGCGCGTTTTTCCGCGCTCGCCGCGCGTTCGCGCCTGCGTTTTGACGCCGTTTCCGGCGCCGGGTCGAATGCTTTAGACATTCCCGGCGTATTTCTCCGGAGGATGACGCAGGCCCAGGCGTCGCGTCTCCCGCTGCGCCTGGGGCCGCAAAACCAATGAACGGCCGTGTTCACTTTGGGTTGCAAGTGAGAAGCGAGCGCCGCCACTGTAGACTGTAGTTTTAGCCACAGACCTGACGACAATGGCGATAATAATAATAATAATAATAATAATAATAATAATAATAATTTTTATTTGCGCGATTATGATACCCACTAGTAGGCAAGGCAGGCAGAAAAGGATGACCCTTGATGAGCATTGTGCCAGCCCCGCCGCCAAGTAGGGAAAGGGATATGAGAGGAAATAAATTCAAACACCTGCACAAGAAAGATACACGTGTAAAAATGGGTAACAAAACCTGTGCCATTCCAAACAAAGCAGAAGGTGCGCGGCGCGCGCGTACACACACTCACACACACATACGCGCGCGCACGCGCAGAGTTTACTCGGCAGGGCGAATGGGTAGTTACGTCCTTCCCCCGCGGTCCTGCGGGGACGGAGAACTCCAAAACAACGCGGCGGCGGCGCCTCTACTAGCATCCTGAAGAACAACATCTTTGGCGGGCATGCTTAAGAAATCTGCTACTTTTGTCGCTACAGCGGAAACAAACTGTTTTGCTGGAACCCTGCTTCAGGTGGTGCACTGGCATGCGAGGCACATGGGATGGTTTTTAAAAATAGTATTGCAAGGTTTGGGCACAGCATCATCATTGTTTCTAGTTGTATCCATGGTTTTACCGGTGGCATCCCTAGGCTAGCGCGTGCCCGTAGCTTAAGACACTCTGTTGTTCAACCGCGTACTTCCGCGTGGGCAGCGGTTGGCTACCATAACCTTGTATATTTCGGCTACGATATTGCCGATGACAGCGGGCAAATAGAAGAGTAACGGCTGACGGCTGTCAGATGCGATACTCTGAGCCAGTTCGAACAGCTCGGCAGTTCCTCTCGTGGACGACCTGACGGGAGAAATGGCGGCGTTGGGATCGCCGATAGTTGCGTTCGCATTGCACGGATCGGTGCAACTTCTTTGGGGAATGTTGCGCGCGACAGTACCGCTGAGGTTCTAGTCGCGTTAAGCTGTACTACTGTTCCGCTGTAAGGTGCGCGCAATAGTTACCAAAAGGCTGCCCGACGGTTTCTAAATTGTTGCGCAGTACGCGTAGTGAACACCCGCGCGACTTATGCCACGCAGCTGTGGCATGACAGACTGCAGTAACAGCAAAGTGCAGACATTGCCGCCCGTCATGGGAGGACTTGCTGTCACGAGGAGCGCTGCCGCCTGGTCATGCAGTGCAACATGCTGAGAAGATGCGTGCGGCAGCAGTTGGCACGAAACTGGTGTACAGCCGCGGTCCCGCTTTGGCACGCAACGTCTGCCGAATAGGTTTGAGCGACGGTCAGTCCATTCAATGGTGTCCGTTAGTGTTTCTGACCAACAGCTCCTCGGCGCATCTCATCCCGGCCTATAGCGCGAAACGGTCGTGTCGTTTACGGTTGAAACACTTTTGGAAAGCACGTATCGGCGACTGCATTCTGGCAGTGTAAGACGCAAACTGTTTTTGAATCTGCCACGGGAACAGTTTAACGCGCAACATCAGGACAGCACACATTTATGCTGGGTAAAAGCAATGGTTTCGTGAGTAACTGTTGCGAGCGACGCGGAAACAATCAACGGTTGACCGACACAGTTCTGCAGTGCGTAGCAGCGACGGACACTTCTGCAGTGTTATGACTGTTACTACAACATTGTTAAAAGGATTGCAGTAAAAATGTTTCCATGTTGCGGAAACTTTGTTGCGCCGACTGTCTCCACAACATAAATTGTTACCTGGGTTCTTTAGTGGTCAAGATAGAACTCTCTTTGGCCAGTTTTGTTATATGTCACGGATAATTGCTCCAGTCCTGTCGTCTATCAATATTTACTATTCCAGAAAGTTCCAGGCTCGCTCAGCTGTCATTGTTATGTTCTGGTAGAGGCTGGGTACTTTGCTCTTAGCCCTTCCCTCTGGTAGCTCCTGGCGGCTCCTCAGCCGAGTTGCCCGTTAACGGGCACTGTGGCGGACTATCCCGCGTCTTAAACCCCTGGCGAGCCGTGAACGAAGTCCCAACCTGAGGCCTGCCGAAAAACCGCAAGACATGCGAAGTAACACAAGGACGAATCTTGGAAATACACCATGAAGAACCTGAAATCCGAGCCAGTCGTTGCAACCAGCAAGAACCACCGGAATTCGGTCTTTGCCCAGAAAAACCGAAACCGACTAAGCCAATAATGACAAACGTGTTGCAGCAAAGCGTGTCCGCTCCCAACATTGTTTGCATGCCGGTCGCACCTCACACTCCGACGCCATTTCACGCAAGGTGTATGAAGACGTCGAGTGCTGCATTGAATAACATGACCGTGTCGCCCTCCACAGTGGGGGGACAGACAACCAGCTCCTGCAGAACCTATACTTCTCGTGGAAGAAACCGCTAGGCACCGATTTGAGAACCACGAATCCTCTCAACGTCGAGGAAGTATGCAATATCGAGCTGAAGTGCACGTTCAGCAGCCAACATTGACGAGAAAGAGCCGAATTCTTGATTCTGTCCAGGACACGGCCCCAACCAGAGCGTCACCGCCTTCATGGAGGATATTTTGACCTGACTCGAGCACCACGCCAAACCTGATGCCGCTGAAGACAAGAAGCTAAGAGTCCCATTTCCTCATGTGAGGGACAACACCTTCGGCAGCCTTGTCCGCAACCCGCGGCAACAGTCGAGCGTTCATATCACCGAGGCTTCCAACATTGTATGTACACTGCAGGCCTCAGCCTGTCAGTATCGACAACTCCCAGCATCTCGACACTCCAGTCGTCCAGCTCCAAGTTCGACGCCAGCCTCAAGGCATCCGCGATCGTCCGGGAGGAGATCAGGAAGCTACTTCCTGCCATCAGTTGCCCGGCTTTTTATTTTGATTGCCAAGATTGTTTCGGAACAATTTCGACAGGCACTTCAACTGGAGATTCCTTCGAGCGAAACGGCATCCGACGAACCGAGGGCGACTCATGCCACAAAGTCACGACGACCGCCACCGGCTACCCGTTAGTATTCAATGCCACTTCAACGAGACAACCCAACACCGAAGCATTCCCGTTATCGCGAAGAACCAGTGTAGGTCCATGCTGAAAAAGTACACCGAGGAAAAGGAAGGTGCTGCGCGTGGTCGACCGAAAACCACTCGGCTACCACTGCGTGAGGCCGACCATATCTACTGGAGGTGCCCGCACCAATGAATTAGCGCTGCAAGGGTTCGTGCCGAACGACCTCGCAACCACGTCTCGAGGAGCGTCCGCCGGACATTGAGGATGATCTTTGGCAGCCTTTGTCCCTGGTGCCGGCAGACATCCGTAGCGCTCATCACCCCATCACCTCGACGAAGGTAAGCACGACAAAGCGGGTGCGCGGCAATGCAAGGACAGTTGATTCGGTGTCGGTTGTCGTCAGGACAATAATAGCTAATAATTTGCTGACGCAATATCGTGTCACGCCACAAGCACACAATTTTCAACATTGAGAGAATGCCAGCTGAGTGACTTGAAGAAATAGAATGGTTGGTTGTTTTGAAATGTGAACACCAAGCATCACCCGACTTCACTTTGCCACACCGGACTTAACAAGTTGCAGTGGTCGCGGGATGCAGAAAAAATCGCCATTACAAAATGGAGGTGAAATGCTTGGATGCGCAAACTAACATTGTTGCCAGCCACCAGTCAATGGTACAACAAAAGGCACAGCCACGTAAGAAATACATGCCCAGCTTGCTGCATTGACGCTGAAAACTTCAGGAAGAATTTGTAGAATTAGAAGCCAGCCCTGCAGCTTCTGTGCATCAGATGCCATTGGCCGCACATGACGTGTGATTACAAAGACGGCATCAGTCTGTCAAAGTTGCCACTCGACCAAACTGAACACCAACGTGCCAGGAGCGTCGTCCAAAAACAAGGAGCACAGGTGTACTGACAGACTGAACGCCTGACACGAGACTGTCGCGAAGAACTTGTTATGGAACCATTTTGCAAAGAACCAACAATTATGTCATTAGGTGAAAAGAAACATGTTTGATACACTAACAGAATACACATTATTTCGCTTGCCTTTACGCCTTCAGATTGCTTATAGACTTTTTTAATGTTTACAACAAAATTCCACAGTCCCGCGGCGGTCTTCACAGCTTTCCATGTGACGCGTGCCCGATGTGCTTCGGAAAGCGAGGGGAAAGCACGCGCCACACGCACAGACCAGTCAAGATGGCACCGGCCACAAGCTCTTTTTTGGAAAGGTCTATACACAAGGACATTGCGTTTACCGCACGTGCTGGACCTTTTGAGGACACTCATCTCTGACCCCTCAATATTTAATTAACAGGACATACCAGACAGGCAGACTTGTTGCATGGGGCTGCACCTCGTTCCACCTCTCCTGAACATGTGGTTCATCCAAAAACCAACTCCAGTGATGTGAAAATATCATTTATTGGTTGATATTCCATTAGAGGCTTTTGTATGCGTTGCTGAAGAGGATACTTAAAACTGCACACGTGATAATAACATCAAACACACTGACATTAATGAGCACAAAACGGGCCCAGCTACGAAAGTAAGTACTACACTCGTAAAAAATAATTACTTGCTGTAACTGTAGTTAATTGCAGAAACAAACACACCACAGAGCATCTAGTTTAAAAGTATGTGCTGATGCATTGTTATATAGCAAGGACACTTAATATACGTATGACACACTAGGCCCTTTGCGAGCCTCGATCAAGCAACACAACTGTCACCACTTTTTTTGGCGTAAAGCACACCAATGGGCTCCAGTTCACGTCGGATGCTAATGCGGCAGTACCAGTCCAATAGGCGCTGAGCCGAGTTCACAGTGATGGCGGACATAACAATATTGTCAAACAAATGCCCAAAGTACATGAAGGCCTTGGGTAATTAGAGTAGTACCCTCTGTAATTCCCTTCATCACAGCTTGGCAAACGGCGAAGGCTACAGTGTCGGTGAGTCAATATGCACGTTGGAGAGAGGCACATGATAACATATCATCAGGGTGCTCGTCTGCACAGATATGTCACACACCTTCACTTCGTCTCTCTGATTGGCTTCGAGGGGGCTGTGGCGGTTGCCATTTTCCGAGTTATGGTTAAACGAAATATAGGCAGCCCAGACTTTGAAAAAAGTCTACTGAAGAGACCGAAAGAAATAGTATTCAACATTTTTCAACAAGACTGCTTTTCGCGCAAGGAATGAACACAAATATGAATCATCTTGTCCAGGTAATTAGAACAAGTAAATAATTGACCGACTAATACAATGCACTCTTGATGAAAAAAGTATTGCTGCAATCAATCCTACGAAAGAGAAAAATGTGCAGTTAATCTCTGCATACACCAAAACGGTTGTTCTTATAGCAAGTCGAATACCTTTGAAGCAGGTGCCTGCAACGATTTATTCATCCCCTCACTCAATAAAACGTCCTCCTCGCAGCTAAAAATAAGTGGCACTTCTCACTCACAAAGAAAAAAAAAAGGAAAGAAAAGCGATTGAATGTAGAGTCGTCGATTGGCGCAACAGTTTTAAGATCGCAGGAGCTTCCACGCTAAAAGTCGCTATGGTCATTCGGTGACGCAGGGCTGAAACAACTTCCCTAGGCCCTAACGCGACGTATACCTTTCGCTTCGATTTACAGAAATTCCAGCGTTCAAACAAAGCTAATAGAATGCGAAAATGTTATGCTAAAAGCACTCAAAGTTCGATCGATCCTCGAACACATCCGAGAATCCGAGCACCGGTACTGCGATATGGAGCTGATGCTGTCTCACAGGCGTTAATATCCGGATGATCCAGAGCGATATTGCGCCAAAAACGGTATGAGGTCGCATTGCTTCATATTTTCACAATATGCTCCTTCAACGAACACGAAGAAGCCCGAAGTCGGCGGAAAGCAGCTGCACATCACGGCTACCGCGCACCGAACAAACTCGCATCCGCCAGCTCTAGCCGCTGCCATCTTATCGATGACGTCACGGCTCTTGGTGAGGTCACGTGACGAGTGGTCACTTTTGCGTACAGCATGGCGGCAACCATGGGGAGGCACTTTCGAACTTCGGTTTATCACTCTAAGCCCCTCTACCTCGTTGGTTAATACGCTGCCGAACGATCACGAGTAGACAGCAAGCCCTATACATACATCGCAGACAACACCAGTACCACATATTACACATCACCGACATATACGCAAACACAGCAACGATTCAGCGCCCGACACTTCCTACTCAACGCGCTTTTCTCCCAGCGGCGTATATAAACTTGACAGGTGCGGGTGAGCTCTTTGGTCGGTGACCATTACAAATTTAATGAAGATAACACAAAACACGGCGCAATGGACAGCCGTATGTAATAACTGTTTGCTTTTAAAAACTATAGATTCAAAATCTATAATGTTAGTCCGCTGCGAAAAATAACGATCTATTAACAATAAATCTACAACCGGTCACGAAGAAGTTCAAATATTTGTTGTGTTCATGATTGACCAGTGTTATGAGCAGTCCGAGAAGCTTGAATCAGATAGAGAAACAAATTATTGGGATTTTATCAATATCTAATGAATAATAAAGGAAGAAGATCCTCGCGAAAAGCATTTTTTATATATTGTCACGATTAAAGAGTTAATGGAACAAAGAATAACTTAGAAACTGAAACTTTTAATGGGGCAAACTTGTGCCCCAAAATTAAAGGAAACAAAAGATAACAAGAGAGCGTCGCGGGCGTCGAAGTCGGCGTAACAGCAGAATTGAACGCTGAGGCGAAACTAACTGCGGCTCGCCACGCGGGCCCCTTATGCACAGTCGCCGCAGGAGTTAATAGCTCCACGCGAGCGCCGCGTCTTTTCCGAGGGGCGCTTGACTGGTGGCTTGCGATAGAACTAGAGATGACGTCAGGGCGAGTCCATGCAGAGTGGAGGTGGGAGAGCCGTCTCGATTCAGAGGAATCGTTGTTATCATCCGCCTGCGGGGTGCGTAGTTCGAATGAAAATGGGAGATGATTCCGCAGAGTCATCTCCCACTTTCATTCGAACTATGCTCACCCCCGCAGATGATAGCAACGGTTCCCCTTGAACCTAGACGGCTTCCCCGTTCACTCTGCATAGACTCGCCCTGACGTTATCTCTAGTTCTATCGCAAACCACCAGTCAAGCGTTCCTCAAAGACGCACCCTGGCGTGGAGCTATTAACTCCCGTGGCGACTGTACATGCGTGGTCTTTGTTATGTTTATGCTGGGACGGATTAACAGGATGACATCGGATTACTGGGATTACTGAGAGCACATGTTTTATATCCAGACCGTTACATGATCGGGCGTAGCCCAACCCTATAGGCTTGGCCCTTGCTTGGGAACACTATAGCTGGCACTAGGGACGTGCTAACTAACAATGTGTATAACACGTCCTTTTTTGAGCTCTTGAAACTTGCAAGGCTTAAACAAAAAGAAAGTCACTTTCTAAAACGGCTTGGGAGCTTGACAGCACGTTCCGAACGAGTTTGGTGGTTCCCAGCTGAAGGTGGCTGGTATGCTGGTACACGGGACTGAACACACCCAGATGATGCCTGCGGAGCTGGCTCTGCGGTGCACTGGAACCGTGGTCTCAGATGGTACCCGTTGCGCATGTACCCCACACCACCCGATGACTTGACTGTGTATGATCGATGAGGTCCCACATTCAGGACTGTTGCTGGAGCCATCTTCCATTCAGCCATAACCAAACTCTGTCACCAGTTTTCAGTGGTTGTAGCAGAGCTGTGTGCTAGTCTCCATAACGATGCTGCTGGTTCTGGCGCCTCTGTAGCCGCCTTTAGTACTGGTTGTGTGGCTACATCGGTCGTAGCAGTTGCGGGTGAACTGGCAGAAGTGTTGTCACCCTATGGCCCATCAGCATCTCCGCTGGCGATGAAAGGCCATTCATGCGGGGGATGAGCCGTAGTCTAGAAGCACTCCAAAGAGATCCTGTCCGTCTTGTGCAGCCTTACGAAGGGGTGCTTTGATTGTTCTGTACACATCTCTCCACTTGCCCGTTGGACCGGGGGTAAAGTTTCGACGATGGGTTTTGGCAGACGTCCCATTCCTTGTGGAAAGTCGTGAATTCCATGGAGTCAAATGGTGTACCCTCATCAGTGATGATCTCTTCGGGTATCCCGAACCGAGCATAGATCTCCTTCAGGGTGTTCACCAGGGCTGTTGCTGTGGTCGAGAGCATCTTCTTGAGTTCAATGTACTTCGAATAGTAGTCAATGACCAACAAGTAGTTTGTTCCTCTAAGTTGGAAAAAGTCCATTCCCAGCTTCTGCCAAGGTAGATTTGGCAGCGTTCGGTCAGGAAGGTGTCCAGCAGGGTTAGCTCTCTGATGCTCCTGGCATGTGGTGCAGTTTTTCACCAACGATTCAATGTCTGCGTTCATGGTAGGCCAGTACAGAGCCTCTCTTGCCTTGTCCGTACACATAGTAGTGGAAGTGTTCTAAGGCGAAAACCACTGCCAAAAGCTCCCTCTCAATTTGCAGGCATATCGGCGCTGCGACTCAGACAACGTGGCTGATGCGCTACAAGACTGGACGTTCGTTTTGCAGTAAGGACCGTTCCCAGTCCGTACGAGCTCGCATCCCCAGACAACACCCATGCTCTTTTGCATCGAAGAAACGCAGAACTGGTACCGATACCAGAAAACCCTTCACCTTGTTGTAGCCCTCTTGCATGTTCGCATCCCAGGTCCATGCAGTGTCTTGCTTCAGAAGTTGTCGTAATGGGTAGGTTTCCATGCGCCAAGTATGGTACAAACATTGCAAGGTACGTGACCATACCCAAGAAGCGTAGCAACTCTTGCTTGTTTGTGGGAGTGGGGAATGCAGCAATTGCATCCAGCTTGCGAAGCTCTGGAGCAACACCTTTCTCAGACAGTTCCTGTCCCAGATAGAGACACTTTGGAAACTGAAAGCTGCAACTTGTGCCTGTTGAACTTGAGGCTGGCTTTGCGAGCTATTTCGAGCACTCGTCTGAGCCGGTCACAATGTTCTTCCGCGCTGCTTGCTGCGAGGAGAAGATCATCGAAGTAGGGATTGATGTCCTCTTCATTCTCGAACAGTTCGTCCATTGTGCGTTGAAACTCCTCTGGTGCACAGTTGAGACCAAACGGCATAACCAAGAAACGGTACCTGCCATAAGGTGTTGCAAAGGTGGACAATTTTAGAGCTCTCTTCGTCCAGCTACAGGCGGTGGAAAGCATGCGAGACGTCAAGCAACGTGAAGACCTGTGTATTCTGTAGCCTGGCAAGGAGGGTCTCCTGTGTCGGGATCTGGTAGTGCGAACGCATGATGCCCTCATTCAGCTTCCGTGGAGTCTCAGACATAGTCGGATGGAGCCGTCTCACTTTGTGACAATGACAATGGGGCTGACGAAGCTATGTGGACTCGAGTCACTTTAATGATCACCTTTTCCTTTTCCATTCTCCTGAGTTCCGCTTTCACTTTATCCTCAATGCTTTGGGTATTTTCTCTGGTGCTGAGACACTTGGCTGAGCGTTTTCACGCAGTACAATCTTGTGAAGACCAGGGAGTCTGCCTGTGCCTGTGAACACATCTGGGTACTTGTCGATGATGCTTTGTGCTGCTTCTGGCAGGCTTACTGTTGCATGATTATTGCTGTCACTTGTGCCTGCACCATCACCGTGTAGACGCGGGAGTCACTCGCTGAACTAAGTTGTACTGTTTGCATGCTCCGAGCCCCAGAATGGGCACGGCTTCATCAAGGTCGACAACAATGAACTTCAGGCTTCCTGTACGTTGGTTAGCAGTGCAACTCAACCACATTCTCGAACGACAGGCAGTTGTTCTCCAGAGTAGATAGAAACCTCTTGTCCTCGTCCGATGCACAATTGATCTGGGGTTCCCACTGGCGAAGTACACCTTTCGAGATGACATTCACTTGATGCTCGTGTGTCGAGCTTTACAAAAGTCTTGTGACCATCCAGGTAGACTTTCTCATTCATGCCTTCACTGTCGTCGTCTAGGTTGTCCACGGAGAGTACATCCAGGTTTATGGCCTCGTCGTCAGCCTCAAACAGTGATTGCACTTGTTTCCTTTGCTGCTGCCTCTTTGGCTGGTTGCACACCTGTTGCGAAGTGGTTCTTCTTGTTGCAGTTGAAGCACATGTTTTTCATAGGCTGAACAGTTCTTGATACAATGACGCGATCCGCATCTCGAGCATGCCGGCTGAGTATCCTGTTCCACGTCCGTCGCGTAGAGCGCTGTGCCGACTTCTTAAACTGGTCTTGGCGGTGCTGCTTCGGTCGTGTCGCACGGCCAGAACTACCTCTCTGTTCTGTTTCATGGCCTCTGAGTGGGTCTTTGAAACTTCAGTCGCCTTGCACCGGTTGAGAGAAATGCCTCTCCTCCCGAAGAGGACGTTCTCAGAGAGCGTTGTCACGAATTCCCTATATCAACCGGTCCTTCACAACCGGTCTCGGGCTGTCCCGGAACGCACAATCCTGCAGCCCTGAGCTTCACTTCTGTGACGAATTGGTCAAACGACTGACCCGCCTTCTGTTGAGGCTGTTGAACATCTCGTGATTGCGTGCGTGAGATTCTTGAACGGCCGGAAATGCTCGTCGAACGCCTCCAGGATATCTACTAGTGTCCTTTCGCAGCCATCTGCCAGTGGCGGGAACGTCAGGGGGCGGTAAATCTCGTTGATCTCCGTTCCCCTGACATGCAAGAACAACGACGTTCTCGTTTCTTCATGCTCGGGTGTGACACTTGCACGCTCGTCCGAAGTATGGTGAAGCCTCGTCGACAATGTGCCCATGCCTCCGCCGGGTTGGTCGTCGCCAAAAATAGAGCCAATCTGTTGTACGGAATGCGGCCATGGTTTCGCTATCCGTCTTCTGACACCATGCTATGTTTGTGCTGGGACGGATTAACAGGATGACATCGGATTACTGGGATTACTGAGAACGCATGGTTTTCATGCAGACCGTTACATGGATCGGGCGTAGTCCAATCCTGACTAGGCTTGGCCCTTGCTTGGGGACACCGTAGCTGGCGCTAGTGACGTAGCTAACTAACAATGCTATAACAGTTCCTGGAATAATCGGCGTAAAACGTTCGACGAGTTGAACATCTGGACCTCGAACAAGCAACAAGATTCCTCGAATTTACCAATATACTACGATTGCGAGAATAAACAAAAGATCGCGTCACTTCCAGGAACTGAGTCCTGGCTCGCGTGAGGCAGGCACAATAACCGTTAGGCGCACGCGCGCCCAGGTGGCCATCTGCTGGAGCGGGGTAATCCCGTGACGACATCCGCCCAGCACTTCACTCTCCGCTAGTTGCAGTGCCGGGAGCAGACGCTTTCGCACTTTGGGCGTGATAATGCAGTTTGTTGTCGTATGTCGTCGGTGTCGAGTGGAGCTCCGGAGCTTGGGAGTTGTAACCGGTGTTATTCGTATCACTGGGTGACGCTATCCGTCTTCTGACACCACCCCGAACTTTGAATATTCACGGGCCCGTAGCACCGCATTATGCTGAATCGCGAGCTCTTCTCCGCTGACGTCGTGCTGCGGTACCACTCGTGGATACTGCAAGCGTTTAAACAGTGTGCATCGCGTCGCGCGTACATCCCCAGACGTACTCGACCTGTTGAAACTTATTGCTTCCGTCATTTTGGAGTACTGCAAGGCAGTTATCTCGTTGCTCTAGTTTCGGCTATAAAAGCGCCAAACGCTCTTCAGTTTCCGCCTCAGTACACGTTGAGTATATCTTCCACACTTTGACACCGGATAACTGTATCAACGAGGATTTATATTACTCAGAGATCACTCACGCCGCTTCTCACCGTTCAGCAGCAGGATCAGCTGGCGACAAGCCGCGTATGAAAGGCTTGAGCGTCAACAACCAAGTGCACCCGGTGCCGGTGCGGTGATGCGGTTTCCGTCAACCGGCAGGCCAGCACAAACCATGACCGTTCCCGAATTTTCTTCTGCGACACGGTGTTGCAGAGAGCGGGGTAAATACAACTACACGGGACTACCGAAGCAAACGCACTGTTGTCGTAAATCTTGGCCTGTGATTGCGCCTTTGTAGATCATCTTTATTCTTCGTTTTGCTGGAGAGACGCGAGCGACGTGCAGCATAACGAAATCGTTGCGCATATTCCGGATACATCGCAAAAGCACTTACTCCAGTCACCATTGCGTAAGCGCGGGCTTACGGAGTCACGCTACCCGTCCTGACTACCCCTGCTTTACCCGCTTCAGAGCGGTTATACCTGCTAGCAGGTATGCCTACTGGAAACTTGAAATTAGGGGCAGCGCAACAGGAAGAAAGAGACAAAAGTTGGGAAAGCTTGCTCGCCTCTCTCCAATATCCTCAACTCTCAGGTGGTCGTGCCGTAATAAATGCACGCAATGCCTTCTTTTTCAAAATAAAGAAAAAAGCACTGTATGCTCACTAAATAATGGCTCCTACTGTGCTGGCGGGCAGAAAATCTGTCCTGATTATCTCACCACCGCATGATGTGGCCGCAACAAACTCACCCGAGAGTTTACAGGAAAATATCGGTGGTGGTCTGGTTTGCGAAATTCTGTATAACCGGTCGTGCTGCAGGACCGAATCATACACTGAGGCAGTGCGTCACGGCCGCTGCTTTAAACACGTCGCTGTGCAAACGCAGTGGATACACGAAGCATAAAATGAGCGGGTGCCGAGACAGCAATCTGAATTCCATTGTTCCACTAAAACGACATAATTTTGCTGAAAACGCGCGCCGCTTTTTACTCACGGTGACTGCGTCGGGATTCTTCCGCATTTTGAAACGGAATGAAGGAAGATTTGCTGCGAAAACGTTTCCTGCTCCGTCTCCTCCCGGACCAGCTGGGCCGGACTCGGCCGCCGTGATTGCGGGACTGACGACCCGGTGAAATCTCAACTCCGCAACAGCAATTAATCAGCGCTCCGTAGTTAGTGTGGTTTTACCTAAAGCACCACACCGACATCATCACGAACGTTTCGAACTTTTTCGCATCGCCGTATTACATGAACCGGATAGCAGAACGTCAGATCGCCAGCAGCCGGCGAACGCTGACGCTGTCGTAAAACCTGCGCGCTCGTGGTTACATCTCGTGACTCCTTCAGACTTTTCACAAAGCACACGCGACGAGTACGAATGATACTTTTCCGTCTTCCGGGAACATCACAGGGGCACTTCTACGGTCACGTGATCCGCCATACGTGACTCGCAAACCGACGAGCTTCTCGCACCCCGTCAAACCAAAACAATACCGAGCGCCATGTTAAACGTGAGTTGTGTGCAGTTTTTCCGAAAAAAGCAAAAACAACGAAAGCGAACCGGCTCTAGCTTAACTGTGACCATCGGCGTTTGCGCCAGTGCCACATTTTCTCTGTCAGCTCTAACCCAAAGATGACCACCACAGTGTGCAGTGCAACACTGCTATAAAGTATTTAATATGGCGACCACCAAGGAGCGCCGCATGAGATCTCGAGGAGGGTGCATGGGAAGTGAGCGGCACCTTCCTGCTTGCAGTTGAAGGGCTGAAGACAAACGAAACCAGCTGCAATTTCGTCGTTCAGATCGAACGATGCACCGCATCCATTTTAACTGTTCAGAACGAGTAATTAGACCCATAACATTATTTTGTGTGGTGTGCAAGAAACTATTATCAAGACCCCCCAAATAAAATGCCAAACTTGGAGTGACAAGAGAGGAAAGCCAGCATTGCCATCAAACCAGTAATCTTTGGTATA